>CM062817.1:1999081466-1999313966 GCA_031772625.1 Pinus tabuliformis
TATTATTCAGAGGTTACAGCAGAGAACAAGTACAGGTGTAGGTACAGGTACAGGTTATCGGGATGCAGACTATTGTATCACGGCAGATGGCTTGGTGAGATTTAGAGACATGATCTATGTATCAAATTGCAGTGATATCAAGAAGCTTATCCTGAGGGAGTTTCGTGCCAAGCCATACTTGGGTCATCCAGGATATCAGAAGGCATTAACGATGATAAAGAAGTTCTACTATTGGTTGAATATGAAGAAGGAAGTGGCAGAGTTTGTGGCTAGATTTTTAGATTATCAGCAGGTCATCGCGGAATGTAAGCATCCACTTGGTTTACTACAGGCTATAGAAATTTCGAAATGGAAATGGGAGGTCATTTCCATGGATTTCATTACAGGTCTTCTGAGGATAGTGAAGCAGTAGGATTCTATTATTATCGTGGTTGAAAAGTTGAGAAAGGTATCTCACTTGATTCCAGTAAAGACTAAATATTCAGCCAGTGAGGTAGAACAAGTGTTCATTAGAGAGATAGTGAGACTGCATGGTGTTCCCAAGAAGATTATGTTGGATAGGGATGCAAAGTTCACTTCCAATTTTTGGAAGGAGCTAATTGTAGGCTTGGGAATAGAGTTGGCCTTGAACATATCTTATCATCCGTAGAAAGATGGATAGATAGATAGGGTCAACAAGATCTTGGAGGATATGTTGAGGATGTATGTGATGCACCAATAGAACAAATGGGAGGAGTACCTTCCATTGGTTGAGTTCGCATACAACAATGGTTATCAGCAATCATTGAGGATGAATCCTTTTGAGGCATTGTATGGATGAAGTTGTAACACTCCCACCAACTGGAGTGATCTAGTGAACATGGTACTTATTGGACCGGACATGTTGGTAAACATGGAGCAGGAAATGTAGGTTATAAAGAAGAATCTAAAGGAATCACAGGATAGACAGAAGAGTTATGCGGATCAACATAGGGTATTCAAGGAGTTTCAGGTTGGGGAGCATGTGTATTTGTGCATCAAGCCCAAGAAAATCTCATTAAGGATTAGTTCATGTGCCAAGTTAGCACCATGGTATTGCGGGCCTTTCGAGATCCTTGAGAGGATTGTACCAGTGGCATATCGAATTGCACTTCCTATAACAGTGATATTCCATGATTTTTTCCATATTTCATTGCTTAAGAAGTATATAAAGGATGTTGATCATGTTATTGATTGGTTTGTATTGCAAGTGGAGCAAGAAGGAGAGTTACAGCCAAAGCCTCAGTGCATATTGCAACAGAAACATATCATGATCAGGAACAGAGCCATAGAGCAAGTTAAAGTGTAGTTGAAGCACTTTGGGCCTGAAGAAGCTACATGGGATATGGTGGATCATATGCGGGTCCTGTATCCTTCATTGTTTAACAGTTGAGGCAAAGCAGTTTTGGTTTGATGTTTGTATATGTTTTCCATATGTTTTGTTGATGTTTTGGTATATGTATGTATATGTATATCGATGTAAATACCATCATGAGCTAAGTTATAAATCTCCAATAAGAGGTATGGGTGTCATGTTATTATGGTTGTTATATTGTCATGATGTTTTGCTTTTGAGTAGGTCTTTCATTCGAAATACTGCATCGAGCTAAGTTATAAATCTCCATGGGTAGTATGTTTTCTTTTCAACAGTTTTGCTGAGGTCATGGTGCGGTTTAACACCAAGGATGAGATTCCCCAAGGGGGAGGGTTCTGCAACAGCCCTAGTGAAAATTCCATGTAATAAAATTTAATAAAGGAAAAATAAGACCATGATTAAGGGGCATTTATTCCAAGTTGAATTTTGGGCAAAGATCTCCTAGTGGACATCACTAGATGTGTGTTTTGGCTAAGGAAAATTGGCAAAGGCTAAGGCTAAGGAATTTTTGGCACATCTATTTATGAAAATCAAGGAAATTAGGAGAAAATTAAGGTGAAAGGTCACAGGTTGCATGTGAGGAGGAAATTGAAGGAAAATAATGGAAAATGAAGAAAATAGAGGCCTCATTTGTTTGAAAATTATATATTACGGAGCAATGGAACACATAAAATATTGCAGAAATATAAGCAAAGAAAACGCATAAAACAAGAGAGACACAGATATACATGGTTCACCCAGTTTGGGCTATGTCCACCCCGAACATCCAGTCCTTCCTTTCTATTATCCAACAAATGAAGAGACACAACCTACAGCAGATCCATTGTAATATCCTATGTTTTCTCTCACAGTCTCACCTATCTGTTTCTCGCTCACAGAATACACATCTATTACACAGCCTCAAATAAAATGTCCTCATACAAAGAGAGGGGTTTCCTTCTAGGGCAAAAAACCCTAAACTAAACATAATTTCTACCGTTAGATCATCCGCCTAATGAACGGCCCAGATTGACTAGAAATTACTATACTTTTACAAGGCAATTCTACATCTGTTTTTAGCTTCGGGGGCGCTGCCCCCGAGCCCCCGGACCCCACCCCGCGTGGAGGGGTGTACAAAATTCCTGGGGTATACATCTAGCTGAAACAAATACCTCTGAACAATCATGCTCCACACACAACAAACTCCCACTTGGAGAATGATTGTAGCAACTCCACCGCTGCTTCATTTGCTAGACAATGACTCCTCTTTGGACCTGGCTATTTCTCATCTTCATCGTCATCCTTGAAGACCAATTGAAACTGAGCATGTTCTCAATTTCTCCCTGGTTACAACTTTTGTTAGCATATCTGCAGGATTTTGGCTAGTGTGTATCTTTTCCAGCTTCAACTCTCCATCTTCCAACACTGATCGTATGAAATGGTACTTGAGATGTATGTGTTTAGTCCTGGAATGAAATGCTGAGTTATTTTCAAGATGAATGGCACTTTGGCTATCACTGTATAACTTGCCCATATCATGCTCCTTACCCAGTTCACCCATAAACCTTTGTAACCAAATCATTTATGTACTAGCCTCTGTAGCAGCAACATACTTTGCTTCTGTTGTTGAAAGTGCAACAACACTTTGGATTTTTGAAACCCAACTGACAGCTATTCCACCAACAATAAATACATATCCTGTAGTGCTCCTCCTGTTATCTCTGTCACCTTCCATATCTGCATCAACATATCCCTGTAGAGAAATGTTTGAACCACCAAAGCATAATGCTTGATTTGTGGTACCTTTCAAATATCTGAGAATCCATTTCACTGCCATCCAATGTTCCTTTCCTGGATTGTTCATGTACCTGCTTACAACTCCCACTGCATGTGCATTATCAGGCCTTGTACAGACCATTGCATACATTAAGCTTCCAACTGCTGATGCATATGGAACTTTAGACATATAATCCATGTCTTCTTGGGTCTTTGGGCACATTTCCTTACTAAATTTGAAATGGCTAGCAAAAGGTGTACTAACTAGTTTTGCATTGTGCATATTAAATCTTTTCAACACCTTTTGTATGTACTCATTCTGAGACAATGTTAATTTGCGATTTTTCCTGTCTCTAGTTATTGTCATACCAAGGATCTATTTTGCAGCTCCCAAATCCTTCATTGCAAATGAATTTGCCAATTTTATTTTGAGCACATTTATTTCCTACATGTTAGACCCTGCAACAAGCATGTCATCTACATACAATAACAATATAATATAGCTTCCATCATTTTTCTTTTTCAGATAAACACAATGATCAGAATGACATCTAGTATAACCTTGTTCAAACATAAACTTGTCAAACTTTAGATACCACTGCCTTGGAGCCTGTTTTAATCCATACAAGCTCTTCTTCAACCTGCACACCAGTTTCTCCTTCCCTTTTACCGCATATCCTTGTGGCTGCTGCATATATATCTCTTCCTCCAAATCCCCATCGAGAAAGGTTGTCTTTACATCTAACTACTCAAGATGAAAATCTTCAGCTGCTACTAGACTTAAAATAGTTTTGATTGAAGTCATTTTAACAACAGGAGAAAATATTTCATCAAAATCAATACCTTTCTTTTGTGCAAACCCCTTCACCACAAGTCTATCTTTTTACCTTTGTTTTCCTCCATCTTCATCCTTCAGCCTGTAAACCCATTTATTCTGCAATGTAGTTTTACCTGCAGGCAACCTGACTAAGTCCCAAGTCTGGTTATGCATTAAGGATTCCATCTCTTCTTCCATGGCTACCTCCCACTTCTTCCTGCTTTCAACCTGCATTGCTTCTTCATAACATTCGAGTTCACCAGAATCAGTCAACAATAAATAATATAATTAAGGAGAGTATCGTTCAGGGGGTCTACTTATCTTGGTAGATCTTCTAACACCACTTTCAGGTGTTTGGGGTGTCTGTTCCTGTTGTGGTGGTTGCTGTTGTTATGGTTGTTGATTATTATTATTTTCAGGCACCTTTACTTTTTCAGTGATTTCATCAAGAACTGCATATTCCTTGTTTTCTTTTTCCTATTTCTTTTCCTGCAACTGATTCTTATACAAGACCTTTTCATTGAATATTACATCTCTGCTCCTAATGATTTTTTGATTTTCATAATCATATAAGCGATAACCAAAATCATTGACTTTTTTTTTTTTTTTTTTTTTTTTTTTTTTTTTTTTTTTTCGTGTGGTTCACGGGGCACCAGAGGTGGGCCGCTACATCCACGTAGAGAAGCGGGGCAACTCCCCGAAGGGAACTGCCGTTCGGCCGTTTCAGACCTGACCCCGAGGAGGTTTGATCCCGTGACCTCTCAAACCGGGAGAGCACTATCAACGGGAACTCAACCATTTGAGCTAACCCTCGGGGCTACATTTCTTTGACTTTGCCTCAAGCTTTGTTCTATTTTCTTTATCAATATGGACAAAAGCCTCACAACCAAAAGGCTTTAAAAAAGAGTAGTTTACCTTTTTACCTATCCATGCTTCCTTCGGAACACCACCATCCAAGGAACTTCAAGGCCCTCTGTTTATTAGATAAACAACAGTATCTACAGCATCTGCCCAAAACTGTAAAGGCAATCCTACATGCAATCTCATGCACCTTGCACGCTCCATGATTGTTCTGTTCATCCTTTCTGACACACCATTTTCTTGTGGTGTTCTTGGAACTTTCTTCTCTCTGTGAATTCCATGCTCTGAATAGTGCCTATCAAACTCTTTGCTGCAATATTCACCTCCATTTTCTGATCTATGACACTTCAATTTCTTTCCTGTCTCAATCTCAACCAAAGCTTTCCATTTCTTGAAAGTATCAAATACATCAGATTTATTCTTAATACAATAAATCCAAGTTTTTCTAGTTGCATCATCAATAAAAGCAACATAATAATGAGAGCCACCAAGAGATGATACCTGAGCAGGTCCCCATACATCTGTATGCACAAGCTCTAATTTTTCATTCTTCTTTTCTTTCCCAACTCTCAGAAATCTGACTCTCTTCTGTTTTCCATAAATGAAATTTTCACAGAAGTCTAAATCAACATTCTTCAAACCCGGCAACAAATTCCTTGAGTGAATAATCTTCATCCCCTTTTCACTCATGTGTCCGAGCCTATGATGCCATAATGCTGCATCTGCTCCTTTGGAAGTTAAAGCATTAACAGAGTTAGAAATACCATTGCATAAATATAATGTACCAACATTTTTGCCTTTTTCTATTACCAGGGCTCCTTTGGTTACCTTCGAAGCTTTATCTGTGAAAGTTGTCACACAACCTTCACCGCCTAACTGCCCTGTTGAAATCAGATTTTTCTTTAGATCTGGAACATGCCTTACCTCCTTTAGTAGCCATTGGTTTCCATTCTGTTGTTTTACAAGAACCTTACCCATTCCAACAATTTTACAAGGTTTATCATCACCCAAACGAACTTGTCCAAAATCTCCTTGAACATAGTCATGAAAGTATTTCTTATCAGGTGTGGCATGGAATGAGGCCCCTGAATCTACCACCCAGGAATTAGTAATATTTTCAAAAGAAAGAATCAAAGCATCTTGTAACACGTCACCTATCACATTTGCTTCATGATTGTTTTCTTGTTGTGCATCTCCTTCTTTTCCCTTCCGAGATCTACAGTATTTCTTTAGGTGTCCTTTCTTTCCGCATTTCCAGCACACTATCCCCGATCTGGACTTGGATCTGCCTTTCCTTGATTTACTGCGATATCCTGAGCTCTTTCCTCTTTCCATTTTTCTTCCCCTAGACTCTGCACTCAAAGCATTACCCGATGTCTCACCGGAGCTTTTCCGTCGCATTTCCTCGCTAAGGATAGCACCAACAACATCATCAAACTTTAAAGTACTAGATCCAGAGACAGAGTTACTAATGGCCATTACTAAACCATTCTAACTATCTGGCAATAAGCACAAGAATAACAGAGCTCTAACTTCATCTTCAAAGTTTACCCCTATAGAACTTAACTGACTTGTAACTGTATTAAAATCATTTAAATGATCTGCAACAGATCCACCTTCCGACATCTTCATATTAAATAACCGTTTCATAAGAAATACCTTGTTTGAGGCCGAGGGTTTTTCATATAGTTTCGACAACGCCTGAATCAAACCCTCTGTCGTTGTTTCCTTCGAAATGTTGAAGGCGACTGACGCAGCGAGGCACAACCGTATTGTTCCGAGTGCCTTTCTATCGTTCATCTATCATAGCCGTCGGCTTCTTTGTTTTTCCGCTCAATGGTAGGTACAGATCTTTCTGATACAGATAATCTTCCATCTGCATCTTCCATAGCGAGAAATTTTGGCCGTTAAATTTCTTGACCCTAAACTTACCATCTTCTGCATTTCTCCCACTCGAACGAGGAACCCTTCTTTCCTGCGAGTTTATCAGTCAAATAGACCTTCAACTCTGACACCATTTGTTTGAAAATTATATATTACGGAGCAATGGAACGCATAAAATATTGTAGAAATATAAGCACAGAAAACGCATAAAACAAGAGAGACACAGATATACGTGGTTCACCCAGTTTGGGCTATGTCCACCCCAAACAGCCAGTCTTTCCTTTCTATTATCTAGCAAAATGAAGAGACACAACCTACAACATATCCGCTATAATATCCTCTTTTTTCTCTCACAGTCTCACCTCTGTGTTTCTCGCTCACAGAATACACATCTATTACACAGCCTCAAATACAATGCCCTCATACAAAGAGAGGGGTTGCCTTCTAGGGCAAAAAACCCTAAACTAAACATAAGTTCTACCGTCAGATCATCCGCCTAATGAACGGCCCAGATTGACTAGAAATTATTATACTTTTACAAGGCAATTTTACATCTGTCTTTAGCTTCGGGGACGCTGCCCCCGCGTCCCCCCCGGGGGACCGCTGGCCCCCGCACCCCCCAGCAGGGGGGGATCGGCCCCCCCGGACCCCCGCGTGGAGGGGTGTACAAACTTCCTAGGGTATACATCCGGCTGAAACAAAGACCTCTGAACAATCATGCTCCACACACAACATCATTAATAAAAATCCTTTTGAGGATCAGTTGGTAACCATTTGCCAGTACAAGTTTGGAGCTCTCTCATTATTCTCTCTCTCATTGTTGGTCACTTAGAGTTTTCTTGGAGCACTCTAGTTTTAGAGCAAGGAAGGAAAACCAAGGAAGGGGAAGGAAGGAAAACAAGGATCAAGGAAGGAAAAGCAGGATCAAGCATCTTCAGCAGGAATACTTGCAGGTAACCTTTTGCATGTGTGATTTCCTAGTTGGTTTGGGAATGCATGGATTTGCATGTTGGTGTATGGTTCTCTTGTTTTCGATGGCATGGTTTGTCAGGTTATGACAGTGGTTTTCAGCCTAGCATTGCCTTTTTCTGGATGCAATGGTATGTTTAGATGTTTATCTCAGTTTTGAGCTTTGGTCTGTATGATGGATTTCAGAGTCTGGGGCAGAGGTGGTCTCAAGGTTCATTCCGAAAGGCCTAGGAATCCCTTGATAGTTTTTGACGGGATAGATAGTAAAGCTTGAGGGAGAAGTCTCAGTTTAGAGCCTAGTGATCTGGGTTTGGATTGCAGTAAAGCCTGAGAGACAAGGAGACGGAAAATTCCTTAAGGATAGTGATGGATTTCGGATGGCATTCCAAGTTCGGTTCAGTTGTGATAGGAACATCGGTTTTGGTATAATCATGGTTTGATGAGGGTGGAGGTGGTTTAGCCTCTATATTCCCTTGGTTGTTCATGAATTGGTTGTTCTATGAGATCCCACATTCATGCTTGGAATATGGCATGGGGGTGACTAGCTGAAAGAAAGATTTGGTTCAGCCATGTCTATGGTTGGGTGGTACGTGGAAGTCCTGAACCTAGTCGGATTTGCCTATGATTAATAAAAGCTAAGTTCTCTTACTTTTTCACTGGTTTATATGTGGATTTAATGGTTGTCATATCTCTGATATTTTTTGGTTTTATGTTGGTTATAAGCATGGTTAAATGACTAGTTCATGTCATGGTTATTTCATGTATTTAATTGTAATTGTTAAATGGATGGATGCTCTCGCTTGTATCCTGGACCTATAGGTTGCATTGATTCCAAGTGTTTGATAGAATTTCAGTCCCGGTTGGGGATGCTCAAGCCTAGTCCTAAGTTTTATTTTGATTTTTTTATACTTTCATCATGCCTTTGATGGATTTTGAAGGTTATAACAAGTTCTGGGCAAAGGCTGGGATTCAAGGCTAGAAAAGTGGCTCAAATATCGGGGACATTGGCACAGGTCTACTAGAAAAATTCGGGATGTTGGCACACAAGCTTGTGAGAGTGACTTTGGCTTTTTGTCTTTGTCTTGCCTATAGTATGAGAGTGACCAAGGGTTAAAATGCTTAAATCATTACTGGGACATAAGGACAGGATGTCTAAGTGGATGGAATGTCTCATGAGGGTGTTGTTGTTGATGTGGATGGGTTGTTTAATATGTTTTGTCAGTTCCATTTCCTTAAGGTCACCAAGGAAGTTGAATCCCTTATAGTAGCCTCTCTCGTCACATGTTTACCCCGGCTGGTCGGTTGCTTGGGTGGACCTGGGAGGAGGGAGTGTTACAGCATTAGATCTCCTAGGGACCTGTTGACAAATTTGTATAATCAAATTAACATTCAAGTAGATGCACCATGAGATAACGAAAAAATAGCACAATATGTTGAACATGATAGATGTGATTTAGCTATGATACCACGAGTTGAGAGTCTAGATTGACCACAAACTAATGGACACCTAGAGCTATGGCCTCAGTTAAGAGTATAGGTTTTAACCCTGTAAAAATAATGTCTGCAAACATATTCTTAAAAAATAGAAAAGATACAATGGAAATCACAAAAAATATACACAATTTTTTCTCATAGAAACCTAAAACCAGGAAAATCATATTGATTTTTCATTATATTCTTTTCAATGTTATATAACATTATATACATGTCGAAGAATTCATAAACCCCTAATCCATTAACCTTGGATTAGAATATAATTGTAGTTCCTTTAACCAAATCTATAAAACCATGGGAAAAACCACCATGAACCCAAAAAGCATGGATGCAAAAACCACCCAAAAAATAGGGTGGTTCTCCAAATCCCATGCAGGGGGGCTATCGCCCCCACTGAGACCCCCCCTTGCCTCACCTGAAGAAATGGATCATGCATGTGGATAACCATGCAAGTAATATAACACATACCCAATAAAGAGTTCAATGATATCACTATATTCTACCATGGTGTTATTGGCAGGGCATATAAGGATGCCTCCTAAACTCAAAAGTTCATCAATGGGCAAAATGAGTACCCATGTTGTGGAAGAAATGTTCCGGGAACTATGGCTAACACCATAAGCATATCCTACGTAGATCGAAGGGGATACATACATTTGAAAACAAATGCCAAACATGATAAGCAGCGGAACAAAATGTGACACGCATGCAGAAAAAAGTAAGAGCATACACTAATTACATATGTACAAGGAACCATGCTCAGAGGTCTAGGCACAGTACTTTTTCAAATAGAGCATGTTCTAGGGCTTTGTGAGAGTGTTCTAATCATATTATATGAGCACATATTCCCCCTGCTTTAATACATGTTTAATAATGTATGGACCAAGCTAAAGGGGTTCTAACTTTCTTGCACCAAGTTGAATGTGTTTCTAATCAGAGACCATGACCAAGTCACCTTCAAAAAAGACATAGTCGAAAAAACTTGTCATATTGTATTTTGACACATTTTGGTGTGCCTCATTCACTAAAAGAGTATCATAACATTTTTCATCAAGTCAAACCAAATAAACAAGGTGTTCTTCCTCGGACAAAGTGTTTGGGAGAAATTTGACAACAAGTTTCTATGAGGCAATCCTGCGTTCGATGGGTAGCATCATGTCCATGCCATAAACTAATTGGAAAGCAATAAATCATGTGGAAGTCTTGGTCAAGGTTCGATAAGCCTAAAGAGCTTAAAATAGCATTAGGTGCTAAGTCCTTTTTTTATGAAACTAGCTCACAAAAAGATAGAAAAGATAGATCAACGCCTTAGAAATAAGCCTTTTCGAGGGGGCAACCTCCTTTACATTACACAATTGAAAAATTCTTAGATGATTCAAATGAAAAAACCTCCTTTCTATATATAGGAGTCTATGGGGTCACAATATAACCAATCCAACCTAACAATAATAATATAAAGGCACAAAAATAACAATAGAGGGATTCTATGGGGCACAATAATAACAATATGGGGACAATAGGGGCACAATAATAACAATATGGGGACAATAGGGGCACAATAATAACAATAAGGGACACAACGACAATAGTAATGGGGGGATCACTAATATTATAGGGACCTAACATGCCCCTCTCCTTCAAAAAAGTGTTGTCCTCAACGCTTGAGTAGTTCTTGATGCTTCTATATAAAATTCTCTTCCTCCCATGTGGAATCTTCAACGGGTAAGTTCTTCACTTGATGAGATACTCTGAAATTGATCTATTTCGTAGTTGTCAAGTTCTTGTTTCTTTGACTGCTTCAGGTTCCAATATGATTTTTCCTCGCCAAGTTGGCAATATTGTCTGAACTGGAAGCTTGTCACCTATAACCTTCTTTAAGCATGAAACATGGAAAACTGGGTGCACTCGAGAAGCTATAGGAAGCTCCAATTTGTATGCCATAGTAGCTATCTTTTGCAACACCTTGTACAGACCATAATACTTTGGTGATAATTTATTATCCTTCTTAGCTTGCTTGAGGGACATTTGTTTATATGGTTGTAGCCGTAGGAATACCCAATCACCTACATCAAAACTTATTTCGTTGCAATGTTGATCTACCTGTTGTTTCATTCTATTATGTGCCAAGGTGAGGTTATCCTTTAAGAGTTGGAGAACTTGTCGTTGATGCTCAATGTGATCTTCCACTGCTTGAACCTTAGAATTTTCTCTTAAATATGATGTGATGGATGGTGGATGATATCCATAAAGTGCCATAAATGGGGTCATTTTTGTTGCAATATGGAAGGAAGTGTTATACCACCATTAAGCCAAAGGCAACCATTTGACCCATTGTGTCTGTTTATCATATACAAAGCAACGAAGATATCCTTCCAAACATTTGTTTACTGTCTCAGTTTGCCCATCAGATTGAGGATGATAAGATGAGCTATGAGCTAACTGAGTACCAAGACAAGAAAATAATTTTGTCCAAAAATTTCCAGTGAAAATGGGATCTCTGTCACTTACAATAATCTTTGGGTTTCCATGTAGCTTTTGAATTGTTTCCATAAATGCAGTAGAAACTATACTCACTTTAAATGGATGAGATAATGCACAAAAGTGTGCATACTTGGTAAGTCTGTCCACTACCACCATGATAACACTCTTTCCTTCGGACTTGGGTAAACCTGTGATAAAATCCATTGAAACCTCCTCCCAATGTTGGCTTGGAATGGATAAAAGTTGTAATAGTCCTGGAGTCTTAATTGTTTCAACTTTATTTTGTTGGAAAACCAAACATTCCACCACAAACTTTTGAATATTTGATTTAAGGCCATCCCAAAAAAAATCCTTCTTAACCTTGTGGTAGGTTTTTAGAAATCCCGAGTACCCTCCTAAGGGAGAGGTTTGAAATTCCCTAAGAATCTTTTGTTTGAGATTTATCAATTGGCTAAAAAAGGTGTTGCCTTTTGTATCCTCGTAATGTGCTTTCATTTCTTCTGTAAAAATTGCCCAAGTGACAATTTTTTTACAAGAGCAAAGCCATCGATACCATACAAATTGATTTGGTTCCAAATATGAATTTGCAATACGTACATTTTGTGTGTTTTGCACATTATGGAGATCGAAAAATTGCTCCATCTGTAGTATCCATGTTCTGGGATCCTTGCCATCAAACTTCCTCATATCAATTTTTGGAACATGGTGGGTCTTCAATCCAACATTAGAGTCTATGAAATCATGATTAACATTTATTTTGTTCTCATCATGAGTTTCCTTTACTACTCTTTCACCATTAGTGACCATTTCTTGTAGCAACTTATTCAAATTTGTCTTCAATTCTTCCATCTTATTGTCCATGTCATTCATCTTAGCGTCCATGCCATTCATCTTAGCGTCCATGCCATTCATCTTAGCTTCCATCTTAGCGTCCATGCCATCCATCTTAGCTTCCATGCCGTCCATCTTGGTTTCCACGCCCTCCATCTTAGCTTCCAATTCATTCATATTAGCTTCTACACCTTTCTTTAAACCATCCATATTAGCTTCTATGTATTTCTTTAAACCATCCATCTTATTTTCTGTTACCTTTTGTGCGAGTGAAATTTGTTGCACTTGGTTCTGTAATATTGATATATCATGTTGCATTTCTTCCTCTTCTTCATGAGTCATGCTAGAGATTTCAGGTTGCTTACTAGGTGTTTCCATTTTCTTTCTTCAGGGCATCAATTACCGATAATAATGCTTCATTATGCCCTTTGAATTCCTTCAAACTAATTTTTCAAACCAAGCTTGTGCAAAAATTTAAAAAATACACACCTTTTTTCACTTGTAGGAGCTCGATATTGAATCTGATGTACCTCTGTAATTTTGGATCTCCCAGTTCTGAAATTGTGATCTACAATAGCCCTCTGTGTCCTCTTTCCAATGCCACCATTTTGATCAAAATTGGATTCTCCAAGGAAGAGTTATACCAAATCTCCCATGGTGATCTGATTATAGACTAGTTTAGTAGAGCAAACTTGTACGACATGCCACGTGTCACTGTTTTGACCTTAGTACCTGAAAATGATACATAGAAAACTAGAGGCCATCCTCTTTCTGAAACTTCTTACAAGATTTCAATCTGATTCTCAAAACAAAAGTTATGACGATTTTCCCCAGGTCACCTGTTTGGAATGTAATTCGGGAGTCTGCAAAAACGCCAACTTCCTCAGATCATATCTCCGCAAATATAGCGAGAAAAGCTCTGAAATTTGGACCCGAAGTTTAGAACTATTTCAGCTCAAATGGTTTTTTTTTTTAGCTTCTAAAATGTCGCAAAAAAACAAGTTATAGCAAAAATGGCACGATGACCTGTTTGGAGCAGCGAAACCCTAGAATCCAAAGCTCTAATACCAAATGTTCTGAAACCAGCTCACAAAAAGATAGAAAAGATAGATTAACACCTTGGAAATAAGCCTCTTCAAGGGGGCAACCTCCTTTACATTACACAAATGAACAATTCTTAGATGATTCAAACGACAAAAGCTCCTTTCTATATAGGAGTCTATGGGGTCACAATATAACCAAGCTGACCTAACAATAATAATATAAAGGCACAAAAATAACAATAGAGGGATTCTATGGGGCACAATAATAACAATAGGGGCACAATAATAACAATAAGGGATGCAATGACAAAAAACTAAGCGCACGAAGCACTCCCAAGCCCTGAGAAAAACCCTATCTGTATCGCTCTATGACCACTTCAAGGGGGGTTCAGCCCCCCCAGCCTTCGACCCTTTTGTCTTTGGAAGTCTTCCTTCTAATCCCTCCAACACCCCGTCCATCTCTCGATCCAGGTTCAACAGCAAAGCCTCGACTGCAAACCACAACCCTGGAGCCAATGGCTCTGCCTCCGCGGGGAACATTCCTAGTCAGAATAATGTGATACGCCCATCCCCTTGCAAACCCCTCTCAGAGAAAACACCCACATTGATCATCGAAGATCCTTGGATCGACGAATACAAAGATCACATGAGTAAACATGCCCTAATATGCAAATTCATGGGAGTTCGACTCAATGAAAAGGATCTCTACTGGTGGATAAACCAGAAGTGGAATCCTAAAGGGGACTATGAACTTCAGCTGGGGTCAAGAAGATTTTTCACTGTCATCTTCGCTCACAGGGATGACAGAGACTACATTTTCAAAGGAGGCCCAAACTTTTACAACTCGACAGGACTCTACATGACGTACTGGAGACCTAACTTTGCCCCAAAATAGGAAGATTTCAAAAAAGTTCCAGTATGGATCAGACTCTACTCTTTGCTGGTTGACTACTGGAATAAGCGCGTCTTGGAAGCCATTGGGAATCAACTGGGAGTCTTTGTCAAAACCTCAGATCTCACATCTCAAGGTAATTACACTGCCTACGCTAGAATCTGTGTTTACACGGATGTTTCAGTACCCCTCCCAGGCCATATTGATCTGGTCCACAGGGAAGTTCATTAGAAGCAATCCATTGACTATGAAAACATCCCATTCAAATGTCAGAAATGCCGACAGCATGGACATCTTAGTCATGGATGCCCCCGTAATCAACCCCCACCACAACCCCAAGTGGATAAGGTGAATAATCCACCCCTAGGTTTCATCCCTATATTAAGGAAGAACAAAGGGCAGAAGGGCAAAAATCCTATGAAACCCTCCACTAACCTGACCCCCACCCAGCAGAATAGCTTTGAAGCACTTGGCAACCTTGATCCAAACCAGAACCCTCTGGAATCTCCTGCCCCCATTGCTCAAGATATCCAAGATTGTTCAGTTATCAAACCCATCAAACACTTCCATCCCAAACCCTGACTCACACCAAGCGCAGCCACAGCAACAAAACCCACAGCCCCTTCCCATCTAGAACAGTACAAGCCATGCCTTATTGCAACCCCCTCCCTACACAGAAACCCATTCAGACCAGCCATCCTCAACCACTCCCACCAATCCTCTAGAGGAGATCATAGGCGACCTAGATCTCCAAAAGGTCAATGAGAAATGGTCCAAACTGGGACTGAATTCCATTCCCCAGGAGCATTTTGAGAAAATAGAAGTGGCATAACTACAGTTGGAATATCTCAACCAGAATGCAGCCAAAAAGCAATGGGGAAACGACAGCCAATCGGGCATTCAAGCCAACCTAGATCTAGACCAATACAGGCTGAAAGGTCTGAGAAGAAAGAGGGGGTGAAAATCCACAAAACAACAAATACAAGAACTCAGCAGGTGCCTAATCAATGAAGGAAAAATCAGGGCCTTGGTCCTATCCACACCAAAGGTTACTCAATGAAGATCACAACCTGGAACATCAGAGGGCTAAATGGTACCTCCAAAAGACGAATCCTAAAAAACCGTCTTTTCTCGCAATCCCCAGACCTTATTCTTCTTCAAGAAACCAAATGCTCATCCAATGGCATAGAGACGCTTAAAAAACTCTTTTCAAAAGGTTATCATTGCATAAGCACAGAAGCCATTGGGCAAGCAGGAGGGCTACTCATGTTTTGGAATAAAAGCAAGTTCTTTATGTAGAATTCTATGTCCACTAAGCCTTCGTTATCAGTCATCTTCAACATGCCAGAATCAAAGCATACGATATGCATCACCAATGTATATGGACCTCAGCGGATCCAGGAAAAGTTCAAGATGTTGGAAGACCTGGACGAGATCCGAAAACACCATGGATCATAGGTGGTGACTTCAACATGATCACCACCCTAGAGGAAAATAAGGGAGGCTTAAGAAGATTGGATAAAGACGCGGAAGCCTTCAACACCTTCATAGCTGCATCTAAACTCATTAATGTCCCCACAGTCAATGGTCTACATACTTGGAACAATAAGCAAGGGGGAAATAGGCAAATTGCATCTAGGCTCGACAGGTTCCTTATCTCGGAATCCATCATGCTCAAAAATCTAGATATGGAGGCCAGCATTCTACCTATTTGGGGATCTGATCACTGGCCAGTGCAAATTCACTTCACCAATATGGACATGCCACACAATAGACCTTTCAAATTCAAGGCTTTTTGGACAGATCACCCAACTTTCATGCAAAATATACAAAGCTGGTGGACTCAACCACAATAGAGAGCAATAATATCATGTACATCTTCCAGCAAAAGCTCAAGATCATCAAAGCCAATCTCAAACGTTGGAACAAGAACACCTTTGGCAACATTTTTCAAGCCAAAAGAGAGCTCGAGGAAAAAATGGCGAGCCTCCAGCAAACAATGATCAAGGAAGGGCCCACAGATGAAAGGTTGGCTCAAGAATCAAACTTACAAAGGCAATGGGAAGAAAGGCTAAGACAAGAAGAGCTGCTTTGGAAACAAAAATTGAAGGTGCAATGGTTAAAACATGGAGAACGCAACACAAGTTTCTTTCATAAGTCAACCATTCAGCACAGAGCTGATGGCGCTAAAGTTTATACTAGGGAGCAAATAGGAACTGAACTTAACTCATACTTCAATTCACTTCTCAATGATCCCATTCATGATAGAACCCAAGCCATCAGTAAAGTCATTGGTGCTATCCCCCCCTTAGTTACGGAGGAGAAAAACTCCCTTCTTTTAAGACAGTTCACTGAGCAGGAGATTGAAGAAGTCGTCTTCACCATGGCTACTGACAAAGCCCCCAGACCAAACGGCTTTACAATTGAATTCTTTAAAGCTTGTTGGCCCATAATTAAGGTCGACCTTTTCAATCTTATAAATAACTTTCACAGAACCAAGAGAGTGTTGCCTGCCATCAAAGCCACCTTCCTCACCCTAATTCAAAAATCTGATCAATCTGACTCACCTGACAAGTTCCGGCCCATAGCCCTTTGCAATGTCATATATAAAATCCTATCCAAACTTATGGCTAACAGATTTAAATCCATCCTCCCCTCAATCATCTCTCCAGAGTAATCAGGATATGTTGAAGGTAGGCAGATCACTGACAGCATAATCCTCACTCAGGAGGTTCTGCATTCTATCAAAACACATAGGATTCCATGTATGCTCATCCAGCTTGACCTTTCAAAGGCCTTTGATAAAATCAGTTGGACCTACATAAGAGTAATCCTCCCGGCTTTCAACTTCAGTCAGATTTGGATAAATTGGATAATGGAATTGGTCTCAGGAGCATTCTTTTCAATCATGTTGAATGGAGCGCCCCTACAACCCTTCCTTCCATCTAGAGGTATAAGACAAGGAGATCCCCTATCTCCTTTTCTCTTTGTTATCATGGCAGAGGGTCTGGGAAGATCTCTATCCAAAGAAAACTAGAAGAATTAGCTTAAAGGCATCAAACCTGCACCTCACGGCCCCACAATAATGCATCAGCAAATTGTAGATGATACAATGCTCATGGGATCCCCCACAGTGCAGGAAGCTCGAACCATCAGCAAGGTGCTAAAGACCTTCTCGGAGGCCTCAAGTATGGAAATCAATTTCACAAAATCCAAACTGTTTTTCTTCAATACTTTCGTTCCTATGCAGAGAAATCTTAGCAGAATTCTTAACATTCAGAAGAACTCCCTTCCAACCAAATACTTTGGCATTCCACTCTTAGAATATGCCCCCAAATTTGCAAACTGGGAAGCCCTCCTTAACAAAATGATGGTCAAGTTAAGTAGCTGGACTCACAGATCCCTAAACATGGCCAGCAAACTGGTTTGGGTCAAATCAGTTCTTCAAACTATGCCATCCTATCTGTTGTCGGCCTAGGCGGCTCCTAAAGTTGTTTATAAATCCATTCAAAACATCCAGTTGTCCTTCCTCTAGAATGGAGCTTCTAAGAAATCAAAGTGGGCTCTCCTCAAGTGGACAGACATTTGTAAACCAAAACTAGCGAGAGGACTGGGCCTAAGAGATCCTGAAATCCTAAACAAGGCTGTAGTAGCGAAAATTTGGTGGAGATGGGTGGAAAATCTTAATTACCTTTGGGGCACCTTGTGGAAAGAGAAGTACACGAATCAAGTCAGGGACAAAGACCTCATCAGGCTCACTGGTAACACTCAAGGATCCCCCCTCTAGAACAAAGCATGGGAAAATCGACATATTTTTTAGAGGCGTAGCTTCTGGGAAGTGCACCAAGGCAACACCACCCTCTTCTGGGAGGATGCCTGGCAGTAACTCCCCCCTGGACCACCCAGATTGGACTACTCTTAAAAGGGCCATGCACGAAGCAGGGTTGGTAACTGTAGCAGACTACTGGCAACCTATGAACGCGGCTACTACATGGCAAAAATGGCTATCAAAAGATCAATGGCTCACCCAAGAACGCCATGTGAATATAGACCCTCTTTTACAAGACGTAGATCAGCGAATAATCCTCACATCGAATAGAGAGGATATCCTTCAGTGGAGAAGTAATCCTAAAGGAACCTTCAGCCTCAAAGAAGCCTACAAGATCATGGTTGCCTCTCCTGACTCGCAACCAGACCAGGGAAAATTAAGAACCCCCCCTAAATTTATAAATATAATAAATGGGCGAATCTCCATGGTATATAGGAAAAGTGGAAGACGATTTTATCAATAATATAATATGTATATATAATTTTTTGGCGAATCTCTCACCAGGCATGGCGAATATTTTACTCAATTATAAAATCTTGTAAGATCTTGGCGAGTATTTCACTAAATAATAAAACTTTGTAAAGTCCTAGTGAATCTTAGCATAGGCTACATGATGATTTAATTCCCTCATTTAAATAGGCTACATTCCAGGTGAATACCATGGGTCAATACCATGTGCCATTTTTATTTTTATTAATTCTAATATTAGGGTTAATAATGGTTTTTTGCATGGTATTAATAACAATCTAGTCCATGGTATTTGTCCCATAGTATTTTGGCCATAGGTTTCACCTAAATATAACCCATTTTTTGAGTGTTCGTAAATATAAGGTGACTTATGGAGTAAATATAAAAAAATGTTTTATTTGTTTACCATACCTCCCGTTTATTTATATTTTTATTAATTTACCATACCTATTTTACAAATATGGTATTTGGCCCATAGGATTCACTTAAATAAAACCTCTTTCTTGAGCCTTCATACATAGAATGAGGGTTATGGACTAAATATAAAAAGAGGTTTTATTTATTTACGATACGTCTAGTTTATTTATATTTTTATTTATTTACCATACCTTTTGAGTAAGTATAAAAAGACGTTTTATTTATTTACCATACCTCCACTTTACTTATATTTTTATTTGTTTACACCCTTACATATATATAAGGTGACTTATCAAGTAAATATAAAAAATGTTTTATTTATTTACCATACCTCTCATTTATTTATATTTTTATTAATTTACCATACCTCTTTTATAAATATGGTATTTGGCCCATAGGATTCACTTAAATAAAACCTATTCTTGAAAATGGGCGAATGGATTCACTTAAATAAAACATATTCTTGAAAATGGGCGAATAGAAGGTTGTAAGTCATAATTTCAAGGGCTAAATTTACCTTTTTTACCCTTTCCCTTAAAATAAGGTGGGCTATTTGAGGTGATTTGTAAAAATGTACTATGATACAAAATATTCACCCACTAAAAATTTAAAACCCCTTAATTTCGCCAAAGGGCGAACATTCGCCCCTCAAATTATCCTTGAACCAGACCCCAAATGGCACGCTCTATGGAACAAAGGAACCTGGCCCAAAATCACCCTGTTCTCTCGACTGGTCTTGCATAACAGAGCACTCACATGGAACAATCTTCAGAAAAGGGGTTTCATAGGGCCTTCCCGCTGCGTCCTCTGTGAGAATGATCAGGAAACTCTCAATCATGTTCTCAACACCTTCCCCACTACCTGCTCTCTTTGGGATGACATGGCCATCGTCTTCAAAAAATCCAATAGAAGCAGAAGCTCTATCTGTCATTCACTAAGCAACTAGAGATCCTCCATATCCTCCAACCCTCTCGTCAATAGAGCTTGGAATATCATTCCAGGGGCCATAGCTTGGATCCTTTGGAAAGAGCACAATGCAATAATATTCAAGAATTCGGCGATGGCAGCAAACATGTTAAAAGGAAAGACACGACAACTCATCACGGAGTCGATAAATGCCATGGGTATATTGCAGCTAGAGGGAAGCACATCTCCGAGTGACCAAATAATAATCCAGATCCTAAATCTCAAAGCCATGACCATTCCTACTGGAAGGAACCAGGCTTCAGTTGCTATGTCACAGGATAAGTGGTGTCTGCCTCCATTTCAAACATTCAAGCTGAATTTCGACGGGGTGTCAAAGGAAAACCCGGGAAAAGCTGGCTACGGTGGAGCAGTCAAGGATCATGTCGATAACAGCCATCTCACCTATCATGGAAATCTTGGCGTGAACACCAAAAACACTGCAAAGCTAATCGCTCTCATCTAAGGCATCACCCTGGTTGATCTCTACAGACTTCTACCTCTGGTGGTAGAAGGAGATCTGGTTATTATCATCAGGATGATGCGAAAACTCCATAATGGCACCTAGGTGGACACGATAACCCCAAGCTGGAGGCTCTCGGAAATCCTGAGGGACCTACAAGGTCACCTCAGCAATATTCAAGGTGTCACCTTTCAAGCGGTTTGAAGAACAGCAAATAAGTTGGTCGATGCCATGGCCAATGCTGGCGTTCAGTCCAATCTTGAAGACTATCACATCCTTTGGCAAGACCTAGAGGATGGGGAAATCAAAGCTATGTGCAATACCGTTAAAAACTCAGACCTTCGGGCCATATAAACATGCAGAGCATGACTGTCACTGTTTTTCCTTGTTTCTACTATGTATGCATCTATATCGATAATTCTAACGGATGTAAGTGTACTGTTAGAAAATAGACACAGAGTATTTGTTGGGTTCTCATACCAGACCCAGGCAGTTTTATAAAGGCAGACACAAGGAGGTCCCCTTGACTCCCACTCTGCATTTTGTACTCTACTGTATTCTATTAATATAAAGTCCTGCTTAACCTTTACAAAAAAATGGATACAATGACAATAGTAATGGGGGGGATCACTAATATTATAGGGACCTAACACCTTTTGTGGCTCCTAACCATATGTTAGATCATAGTATTCAAGAAATAATTGATGACCTTAACTTGATCGTTAACTTGAGGATAGCAAGGAGTGGAGATTTGATGGTGAAATCCCAAATTGGTTGCCAATTCAATCATCATATGATTAGGAAAGTTTGATCCATGATCAGTAACAATATTTTTTGGTACATTGAACCTAGTGATGATATGGTTGAAGAACAATAGAGCCACAATGGTACCATCATTTGAATAGGAAATCATATCCTCAACCCATTTGGTAAAGTAATATATGAACATAATGACATAATTATGACTATACAACGAGGTAGTCTTACACTGCATAAATAGATACCCCACTTGGAAAAAGGGTCAATTGCAACCACTGGATGACGAGGGTTAGGATGGTCGTGCATTTTATAGGTAAAAATTAGACAAGGATGACACCTTTGGACAATAGTCTTACAATCCTTGAAGATTGGCAGCCAAAAGTAACCAACGCATAATGTTTTATGAGAAATGGCTATAACAAAGAGATGACCATGACATTCCCTTGCATGGCAGCCATTCAGGACATGTCCAGCCTCTTCATGAGTTAGAAATTGGCGTAATACCAAATAAAATTTGTGGCGATAAAAGATATCATCTAAGATGAGGTACTATTTGGAGTTGTGGCATATGTGCTGACAGTCATCACAGGAAAACTTAGCCTAAAAATTTTGAATCTGCAGATAGAATAGGATATCCCCATACTAAGGTTTAGACATGCTAATTCGGAACAAAGAATCATTAGGAAATGAATAAGTAACCATTGTTATTACAGAAGCAAGGGGGAGGTCAAATAACATCTTTGTGAAGACTAAATATTTCTTGGACTTCATAGTCGCATTCTCCAAATCAAACTCGTACAGCATCACTATCCAATTGGATTACTTTCCCCCAAGTACTTGTCAATGAAGAAAATGATGCATGGGGTTGTATTTAATGACTGTGACAGTCTTAGGAAATAGTATGTAACATTTAATCCATTGAACATTGAATATAGCAACTAGAGCCAACTTTTCAATCTACATATAGTGAAGTTTTGCACCTACTAACGCTCTTCCAAGGTATTAGATGACGTACTCATGGCGGTCCTCATCCTCTTGGATGAGAACTATTTTGAAGGTTTAATCAGAGGAAACAATATATAAAATCAAGTCTCAACTGTAGTTAGGAGGGCTCAATAACAAAGCTAACATTAAGGGTTGTTTCAAGGCATCGAAATATCTTTTTTCTTGGTCATCCCATACAAAATTTGTATCCTTTTTTAGAAGGTGCATGAAACCCTTCATGATCTCAACATAATTGTCAATGAATCAATGTAAGAAGTTCTATTTTCCTTGCAAAAACTAAATTTGACTAATAGTTCGAGGGGGGGGGCATAATAATGATCACCTCAACCTTAAGAGGATCAACCATCATCATGTACTTGGACATGATGAATCTTAACAATCATCCATAAACAACACAAAAGATGCATTTGTGGGGATTCAAATGAATATTCTAGTAGTGGTAGCACACAAAGATTGCTCATATATGTGCGGGATGATCACCTCATTGAGTAAAGTGAGAAGCAAGGTCATCTAAGTATGCCTCTATAATTCACTTGAGGTCATGAAAAGTATAAGACATGGCCCACTTAAAGGTGGCCCCAACATTTTTAAGACCAAATGGAAATTTCCTATATGTGAATGTACCCCAAGGACAAGTTAAATTTGTTTTATATTGATCTTCTAGTTTGATATGTATATGGTTATAGCTAGAGAAACCATCCATGAAGGAAAATATCTCATTGTTGATGCATTCATTGATAATCTGATCAATGAATGGGGTTGGGTAGTTATATTTTGGACATGCCTAATTCAAATCCCTATAATTGACACAGACATGAATAGTACCATGCTTCTTGGTGAGAAGAATGATGCTAGAAACCCATTGTCAAGGGACCTAGATAGAGAAGCTTATCTTTGAGCAAATTCTTGACTTTTTCCTTAATGGAAGAAAATTTACAAAGGTGGCCTAGCCAATGTTATTTCCAAATAAGCACAGTTCCTTCATAGGTGATGATTTCATGCTCTACAATGTGAGGATAGATGCTAGGCATTTATTCATAAGACCAAGTGAAAATATCGTGGAATTCCCCGAAAAGAGGTACAAGTAGTGATCTCATCTTGAGTGAAATCCGCTCTAATCATAATGTTTTCCATGACCCTAGGCTTCACAAAAAATATTGATGGGTATGATAGTGAAATTTTTTCAAAGTTCCCTTTAGAGAACACATCATGTGTCATGGAAGGATCTCGCACCCACTTGACATTTCACAATGAAATGAGGTTATGCAATTCATCATTCGGGTGTTCCTAATAAGGGAGGAAAGATGATCAATGGTGAGATTCTTTCCTAGGTGGATCAGAGATCATCATGGCTTACAAGATAGCTTCATCAGATGGCATTGTCGTATCAAGGAATTAGTGGGAACTAGAATGATCGATAGCCCATGTGAGTGAGGTTTAAGCATCAAACTCAACATCATGAGAAGAACTTGGCTCAAGGTCAGTTGTCACCATTTGAATTGATTGATAGGATAACTCAATGGGGCTCAACGGAATGTTATCATCATACATGTCAATGTTTGTAGGAGAAGTGATTGTCCATGGATCATCAGGCCCATTGGAATCATAACTAATGGACATGATCGTGTTAAAAGTGTTTTTTGACTGAAATAGTTGAAGAGGAAGCAAGGGAAAAGTGCCCATTAACAAAGAGTCTTTGAACATCCCTACTAAAATTATTTTAGTGGTGGAAGGGGGGTATCATACAAATGGAATTGATTAACTATCGTAGAAACACAAATTAGGATTGCATAAGGTCAAATGGTCAATAGTGATTACTTTACTCTGATGGGGGAACATCATGACGTGGGAGATGGATGACACAATAGCAGTCATGGCATAAAACCAACTTCACCCTAGAAAAAGGTCATAGTCTAATGGTAAGTCGATGACCTCGACTTTGATTGATATTTTTTTCCTCTAAGCTCAATAACTTAAGCAGGAAAAACTCCTTCAGGTTGCAAGGCACTCCCATCAAAGGCCATTAATGTAGACTTAGGTGGTGAAAAATTCAGTGAACTTGTATATTTCCAACACTTTTATGACATGATACAAGTAGATTCCCCCTCATCCAATATTTTCTAATGAACGAACTTTCCAAAGACATGGACCATTATCTGGAAGGCTAGATGATGTGGAAGGTAGGGTTTCCATGAGTACAGATTGAAAGTGATAAGGTTTGAATTTGAGGGCTCCACTCCACTAATAGTAGTGAGAAGTGGTGTGCATTGTATGGGAAAACATTGCAAAACTTTGAGCTATGACATAGCAATAGGGGCTTGGGATAGATCCTCGATGTAACAACCCTTGTGAAAATTCCATGCAATAAAAGTTAATAAAGGAAAAATAAGACCACGGTTAAGGGACACTTATTCCAAGCTGAATGTTGGGAAAATATATCCTAGTGGGCATCATTGGATGTGTGTTTTGGCTAAAGAAATTGGAAAAGGCTAAGGCTAAGGCATTAAAAGGAAAAAAGGAATTTTTGTCACATTTATTTATGAAAATAAAGGAAAATAGGAGAAAAGGAAGGTAAAAGGTCACAGGTTGCATGTGAGGAGGAAATTGAAGGAAAATAATGGAAAATGAAGAAAATAGAGGCCTCATTAATAAAAAGGTTTCTGAGGATCAGTTGGTAACCTTTTGTCAGTTCAAGTTTGGAGCTCTCTCATTATTCTCTCTCTCTCTCTCAATCTTGGTCACTTAGAGTTTTCTTGGAGCACTCCAACTTTGGATCAAGGAAGGAAAATCAAGCAAAGGGGAAGGAAGGAAAACAAGGATCAAGGAAGAAGAGGAGAATCAAGCAGCTTCAGCAAGAATACTTGCAGGTAACCTTTTGCACATGTGATTTCCTAGCTGGTTTGGACATGCATGGCTTTTCATGTTGGTGTAGGGTTATCTTGATGTCGATGGCATGGTTATGTCGGGTTATGACAGTGGTTTTCATCCTAGCCTTTCCTTTTTCTGGATGCCATGATATGTTGGGATGTTTATCTTGGTATGAATTTCAGAATCTGAGGCAGAGGTGGTCTCAAGGTTCATTCCCAAAGGCCTAGGAATCCCCTGACCGATTTTGGCGGGATACACGATACATCCTGAGGGAGAAGTCTCGGTTTAGGGCCTAGTGATCCAGATTTGGATTGTGGTAAAGCCTGAGAGACTGGTCTCAATTTAGGGGCTAGTGATCCGGGATTGGATTGCGGTAAATCCTGGAGAAATGGATACAGAAAATTCCTCAAGGATAGTAATGGATTCTGGATGGCATTCCAAGTTCGGTTCAGTTGTGATCGGAGCACCGGTTTTGGTGTGAACACGGTTTGGTGAGGGTGGAGGTAGTTTAACCTTTGGATTCCCATGGTTGTTCTTGGATTGGTTTCTCTATGAGATCCCACATCCATGCTTGGAATATGGCACGGGACTGACTAGCTGAAATAGAGATTTGATTCAGCCATGTCTATGGTCAGGTGGTACGTGGAAGTCTCAAACCTGGTCAGATTTTCCTATGATTAATAAAAGCTAAGTTATCTTACTTTTGCACAAGTTTATATGTGGATTTAATCGTTGGCATATCTCTTATACTTTTATGGTTTTATGTTGTTTATAAGCATGGTTAAATGATTGGCTCATGTCATGGTTATTTCATGTATTTACTTGTAATTGTTAAATGGATGGATGCAAGACCTAATTGATGATATAATAGTTCAATGGAGAAAGAAGTGATCCTTCTGGTTATGTTTCATAAGTTCTTTCAATCATTTATGCTCTGCCTTGTATCCTAGACCTGTAGGTTGCATTGATGCCAAGTGTTTGATAGAATGTCAGTCCCAATTGGGGATGCTCGGGCCTAGTCCTGAGGTTGATTTTGATTTGTTTATATTTTCATCATGTCTTTGATGGATTCTGAAGGTTATAAAAAGTTATGGGTAGAGGCAGGGATTTTGGGATAGAAAAGTGGCTCAAATCTCGAGGACGTTGGCACGGGTCTGCTGGAAAAATTCCAGGGATGTTGGCGCATAGGCCTATGAGAGTGACTTTGGCTTCTTGTCGCTATCTTGCCTATAATATGAGAGCGACCAAGGGTTAAAAGGCTTAAATCATCATTGGGACTCAGGGACAGGATGTCTGAGTGACTGACATGTCTCTTGAGGGTGTTGTTGCTGATGTGGATGAGTTTTTTGATATGTTCCATCAGTTCCATTTTCTTAAGGTCGCCAAGGAAGCTGAATCCATTATAGTAGCCTCTCTCATTGCACGTTTACCTCGGCTGGCAGGTTGCTTGGGTGGACCTAGGAGGAGGGGGTGTTACAAATTGGTATTAGAGCATGGTTGTGCTCTCCTTGGGTGAAGGTTCTTGGTCATGCATGCATGGCAGTTTCATGTGTGTCTATTACACTTGCATTCCATGTTCCTGTTGCATTACGTCATGTTGATCATGATTGTAGTAAGGTTGTCATGAGGAACTTGATGTGATTTTGTGGGATGCATCGTCGAAAGTATATGACTGGTTTCATATGGTTATATGCCACTTACATGTTGATTATATGTTTCTTAACTACATCCTTGTATGTCAGGTGCATTCTTGAATGTTTTGATTACATGTATTAGTCTTCTAGGTTGGTTACAAGAATTGATCAATTATGCTTGACTACGTGTTCATACGTACGTGTAGTTGATTATGCATTACTTATGCATGTTGATAGTTGCATGTGGCAATGTGTACAATGGTGTAATGGTTGTTTTCATTCATGATGTCATAGCATGCATTGTTGATATGGCCTTCCATTAATGATTGGACCCTAGATATAATGATGTTTATGTGTTGATACACTTATTTGATATATGTCTATATGTTGTTATGATTATGTTATACATGTATCACGTTGATTTAATGATCTTGCAAACAAGGTATCCTCCCCGAATTATGCTAAGGTACGTTGGTTTATTATGATTTGGTTTAGCTGACATAGTATGTCTTGCAAGAAAGAGATCAGATTGCTAGCAAGGTGGTAGACTACATAGAATCTCCCTATGTATCAAATGTATAGCATGGTGCGGGGCACTCTTCTGACTTGGAAGACACATTCAGAAGCCTGAGGGAAGAAATAAGGAGTTGCAAAGTAGACAATGACAAAATCATGCAGGCACAAGAGAAACAAGCAGAGGTGAATGTGATACTAATTCAGAGTTTGTCATATTTTCACCGACAAGGACCACTTCGAATCAGCCATGGACGTGAGGACAGAACTAAAGGGGCATGTGGTAGTAGGTCTCCTAGTAGACATAGGTAGGATAGATCTGAAACGATCAAAGATGACGGATTGTTGGACACTCCAGATAGGAGAGGTGATCAACACAGGTATTATTCCAATTCTAGTTCTGACAGGCATCATGATCATCATCGTTATCATCCTTACAAGAGGAGTGATAAGGGATTCTTATCGAATGAGTTTAAGAAGGAAAATCCACCTAAATTTGATGGATAGATGAAGAAATCACGAGATGCAGAAGCATGGTTGTTTGGTATGAAGAAATTATTCTAATTGCATCATTATTTAGAAAACATGAAAGCAAAGATAGCCACTTTCACTTTCATTCTCAAAGGTAAATCAGATATTTTGTGGGAGGACGTGAAGAATGTCAAAGGTATACATGAGGAATATTTCATTTGGCATGCATTTGAAAGGCTCTTTAAGAAGAAGTACTTGTCTGAGAGGTACTATGATGATAGAGCTAAGGAGTTTTATGAGTTACGAATGGGTTCTATGACAGAAGATGAGTATACTAGCAGGTTTTTGGAGTTGTTGAGATATGTGCCTTACCTCAAGAAGGAGAAGGCCAAGGTTCATAGATTCATCAGTGGACTGCCAGTTTCATACAGAGACCAGATTGAGTTTGATAAGCCTAGATTGTTGGAGGAGGTCATCCGAAAGTTGAAGCATTGTTATGAGCAGTTGAAGCGCAAAGTTGAGCCTAATCACGATTTGAAAAGAAATGATAAAGTCAAAGTAAAATGGCCACCAAAGAGAGGATGACCTCAAGATGCAAGTGAGAAAGAAAATATGGTTCCTTACAAGAGATTCAATACAGTTGAGAAGGGACGTGAAGAGAATAAAGCCAGAGGCGATGGTAGGGAACCATTGCAGTGTTGGATATGTGGTAAGGATCATCGTAAGAGGGATTTTCCATAGTGTCAGAGTGGTGTTAGACCCCACATCTACGGTGCTCAAGAGGCACATACAGTTGGTGATTTTGGTCAAAGCATTCCTCAAACCTATGCAACTGTGGACAACAGGCAGGCAGATCATCAGGGACCGATCATTGAGATGGATGGTAAGCTTTGTGATCAAGTTGTTTCTATTTTGATTGATCCGGGATCTAAGTATAGTTATATTAATCTTGGCCTAGTGGATAAGTGTGGTTTGAGAAAATAAGTGCATGCAAAATCTTGGTTGGTACAATTGGCTACAAGTACGAAGAAGTGAGTTCACCATTGGGTGAGAGCTTTTGCATTTGAGCTAAATGATATCCCTATAGCAGCACATTTGAATGTATTTCCACTGGGTTCGTATAGTATGCTTTTTGGTATGGATTGGCTATGCCTTCACAGAACCAAAGTGGATTGCTTCAACAAGGCCATTGAGTGTGTGGATAATAGTGGGGAAAAGAGGACTTTGCTTGGGAAGAAGAACCATACATAAGTGAGGATGGTTACCGCTATGTAGGCTAAGCGCAGTTGCAGAAAAGGTTGTGTGATGTTTGCAATACACATTCCTAGTGACAAGGGTAAGGAGGTTGAGGATGTTGATCTGTTGAGAAGGTGCCCAATTTTGCAGTAGTTTCAGGATGTGATTCCTGAGGACATTACAGAGTTTCCACCTCACAGGGAGGTAGAATTTTCTATTGAGTTAGTGCCAGAGGTAGCCCCAGCATCAAAATCACCTTACAAGATGAGCACACCTGAGTTGGTTGAGTTAAAGTTGCAGTTGAAGGAAATGTTGGACAAGGGGTACATTAGGCCGAGTGTATCGCCTTAAGATGCACCAGTGTTGTTCGTGAAGAAGAAAGATGGTACTCTCAAATTGTGCATTGACTACAGGAAGTTGGAATAGGTAACAATCAAGAACAGGTACCCTTTCCCAAGGATTGATGATTTGTTTGATTAGTTTAAGGGAGCACCATTGTTCTCTAAGATCGACTTGAGATCGAGATACCATCAAGTACACATCAAGGAAGAGGATATCTTCAAGACTGCGTTCAGTACCAAGTATGGACATTATGAGTTTGTTTTTGTTTCATTTGATTTGACTAATGCTCCAGCTACATTTATGTGTTTGATGAATAATGTGTTGCGTCCTTATCTGGACAAGTTTGTTATTGTATTCATTGATGACATCTTGATATACTCCAAGAATGAGGAAGAGCATGTCGAGCATTTAGCAGCAGTGTTGAGATTACTAAGAGAGCATCAGTTGTATGCTAAACTTAGCAAGTGCAGCTTCTTTCAGATAGAGGTGCATTACTTGGGACATGTTGTCTCCAAGGATGGCATAGCAGTAAATCCAAGAAAGGATAAGGGCCATCATGGAGTGGGAAGCTCCTAAGAATGTGGATGAGGTGAGATCATTTATGGGATTGGTAGGTTACTACAGGAGGTTCATCAGGAACTTCTCATGCATTGCATATCCTATCACATCATTGCAGCGGAAAGGTAAGAAGTTTGAATGGACAGAAGAATGTGAGGCTAGTTTTGAGCAGCTTAAGCAGTTGTTGACACATGCACCAATGCTAAAGATTGTGGATCTGAACAAGGAGTTTGTAGTGTGTAAAAATGCTTGCAAGAGAGGACTTGGTGGAGTTCTCATGCAAGAAGGACAGGTAGTGTGCTATGAGTCACGAAAATTGAATGAGCACGAGCAGAACTATCTGACGCACGATCTTGAGCTAGCAGTGATTATACATGCATTGAAGATGTGGAGGCACTATCTTCTTGGCAGGAGGTTTACATTGATGAGCAATCACAGTGGGTTGAGGTATTTGTTTGATCAGCCGAATCTAAATGCCAGGCAAGCTAGATGGTTGGCTACCCTTAGTGAGTTCAACTTCGAGATCAAATACATCGAAGGGAAGGAGAACCGTGTTGCAGATTCTCTTAACAGGAAGGTACAGGTAAATCATATAGCAGCTATGATCTCTTATGGGACAAAGTTACAGGATAGTATCTTGCAAGAAGGACAATGGGATGACAAATACATGGATATTATGCACATGCTACAGCAAAGCACAGGTGCAGGTACAGGTACAAGTGATCAAGATGCAGACTATCATCTCACAACAAATGGTTTGGTGAGATTTAGAGATAGGATCTATGCATCGAAATACAGTGAGCTCAAGAAGCTTGTCTTTACGAAGTTTCACGCCAAGACATACTCATGTCGTCCAGGATATCAGAAGACGTTTATGGTGGTAAAGAACTTCTACTATTGGCCAAATCTGAAGAAAGAAGTGGCGGAGTTCGTGGCTAGATGATTAGATTTTCAGCAGGTAAAGGCGGAATGTAAGCATCTAGGTGGTTTACTACAGCCTATAGCAATTCCGAAATGGAAATGGGACCATGGATTTCATCATAGGTCTTCCAAGGACAGTGAGGAAGCATGATTCTATTATGGTCATGGTTGACAGGTTGAGCAAGGTAGCTTACTTCATTCCAGGAAAAAACTACATATTCATCCAGTGAGGTAGCACTGGTGTTCATCAGAGAGATAGTGAGACTACATGGTGTTCCGAAGAAGATTGTGTCAGACAGGGATGCAAAGTTCACTTCCAAGTTTTGGAAGGAGCTATTTGCAAGCTTGGGCACAGAGTTGGCCTTCAGTACAACTTATCATCTGTAGACAGATGGCCAGACAGAGAGGGTCAACAGGATCTTGGAGGATATGTTGAGGATGTATGTGATGCACCAGTAGAAGAAATGGGAGGAGTATCTTCCATTGGTTGAGTTCGTATACAAAAATGGTTATAAGGAGTCATTTAGTATGTGTCATTTCGAGGCATTGTATGGGCGGAGTTGTACACTCCCATTAGCTGGATTGATCCAGTGAACGGGGTACTTATTGGATCAGATATATTGGAAGAGTTGGAACAGGAAATGCAGGTTATAAAGAAGAATCTAAAGGCAGCACAGGATAGAGAGAAGATTTATGCTTATCAGCACAGGATATTCAAGGATTTTTAGGTTGGGGAGCATGTGTATTTGCGCATCAAGCCCAAGAAAATCTCTTTGAGGATTGGTTCATGTGCCAAGTTGACACCATGGTATTATGGCCCTTTCGAGATCCTTGAGAGGATTGGACCAGTGGCATATCGACTTGCACTACCTCCAACAGTGAAATTCCATGATGTTTTCCATATTTCATTTCTTAAGAAGTATATAAAGGATGTTGATCCTGTTATTGATTGGTCTGTACTGCAGGTGGAGCAAGAACGAGATTTCCAGCCAGAGCCTCAGTTCATATTGCAATAGAAACATCTCATGCTCAGGAACAGAGCCATAGAGAAAGTTAAAGTGTAGTGGAAGCACTTTGGGCCTGAAGAAGCTACATGGGAGATGGCGAATCATATGCAGGCCCTGTATCCTTCATTGTTTGTCAGTTAAGGCCAAGCAAGTTTGGTTTGATGTTGGTATATGTTTGGCATATGTTTTGATGATGTTTGGTATACGTATGTATATTTATATGGACGTAAATACCGCCACGAGCTAAGTTATAAAGCTCCAATAAGTGGCATGGATGTCATGTTATTATGTTTTTTATATTGTCATGTTGTCATGATTTTTTTCTTTTAAGCATGTCTTTCATTGTAAATATTGCATCAAGCTAAGTTATAAAGCTCCATGGGCAGTATGATTGCTTGTCAACGGTTTTCCTGAGGTCATGGTGTGGTTTAACACCGAGGACGATGTTCCCCAAGGGGGGGGAGTCTATAACAACCCTGGTGAAGAGTCCATATAATAAAAGTTAATAAAGGCAAAATAAGACCACGATTAAGGGACACTTATTCCAAGCCGAATGTTGGGAAAAGATATCCTAGCGGGCATCACTAGATGTCCGTTTTGGCTAAGGAAATTGGCAAAGGCTAAGGCAAAGGCATTAAAAGGAAAAAAATCATTTTTGGCACATTTATTTATGAAAATAAAGGAAAATAGGAGAAAAGGAAGGTAAAAGGTCACAGGTTGCATGTGAGGAGGAAATTGAAGGAAAATGAAGAAAATAGAGGCCTCATTGATAAAAAGGATTCTGAGGATCAGTTGGTGTCATTTTGTCAGTTCAAGTTTGGAGCTCTCTCATTATTTTTTCTCTCTCTCACACTCTTGGTCACTTAGAGTTTTCTTGGAGCACTCTAGCTTTGGATCAAGGAAGGAAAAGCAAGCAAAGGGAAAGGAAGGAAAGCAAGGATCAAGGAAGAAGAGCAAGATCAAGCAGATTCAGCGTGAATACTTAGAGGTAACCTTTTGTATGTGTGATTTCCTAGCTGGTTTGTACATGCATTGCTTTTCATGTTGGTGTATGGTTCTCTTGTTGTTGGTGGCATGGTTTTTCCGGGTTATGACAGTGGTTTTCAGCCTAGATTTTCCTTTTTCCGGATATCATGGTATGTTGGGATGTTTATCTCGGTTTTGAGCTTTGGTTTACCGGATGGATTTTGGAATCCAGAGCGTAGGTGGTCTCAATGTTCATTCCCAAAGGCCTAGGAATCCCTTGACCGGTTTTGGCGGGATACACAGTAAATCCCAATGGAGAAGTCTCAGTTTAGGGCCTAGTGATTCGAGTTTGGATTGCGGTAAAGCCTAAGAGATTGGTCTCGGTTTAGGGACTAGTGATCTGAGATTGGATTGTGGTAAAACCTAAGAAAAAAGGAGACAGAAAATTCCTCAAGGATAGTGATGGATACCATATGGCATTCCAAGTTCAGTTCAGTTGTGATCGGAGCACCGGTGTTGGTGTGATCATGGTTTGGTGAGGGTGGAGGTGGTTAAACCTTTGGATTCCCTTGGTTTTTCTTCGATTGGTTGTTCTATGAGATCCCACATTCATTCTTGGAATGTGGCACGGGGGTGCCTAGCTAAAACAAAGATTTGGTTCAGCCATGTCTATGGTCGGGTGGTACGTGGAAGTCCTGAACCTGGTCGGGTGGTACGTGGAAGTCCTGAACCTGGTCGGATTTTCCTATGATTAATAAAAGTTAAGTTCTCTTACTTTTTCACTAGCTTATATGTGGATTTAATGGCTGTCATATCTCTGATATTTATATGGTTTTATGCTGGTTATAAGCATGGTTAAATGGTTCATGTCATGGTTATTTCATGTATTTACTTGTAATTGTTAAATGGATGGATGCAAGACCTAATTGATGATATAATAGTTCAATGGAGAAGGAGGTGATCCTTCTAGTTATGTTTCATAAGTTATTTCAGTCATTTATGCTCTATCTTGTATCCTAGACCTGTAGGTTGCATTGATGCCAAGTGTTTGACATAATGTCAGTCTCGGTTGGGGATGCTCAGGCCTAGTCCTAAGGTTGATTTTTGATTTATCAACATTGTTATCATGTCTTTGATGGATTCTGAAGGTTGTAGCAAGTTTTGGGCAAAGGCTGGGATTTTGGGCTAGAAAAGTGGCTCAAATATCGGGGTCGCTGGCATAGGTCTGCTGAGAAAAGTCCACAGTCACTGGCACATAGGCCTATGAGAGAAAATTTGGGTTGTTGGACGTTGTCATTCCTATAGCATGAGAGCGAACAAGGGTTAAAAGGCTTAAATCATCAATGGGACTCAGGGATAGGATGTTTGAGTGGATGACATGTCTCCTAATGGTGTTGTTGTTGATGTGGATGAGTTTGTTTGATATGTTTCATTGGTTCCATTTCCTTAAGGTCACCAATGAAGTTGAATCCCTTATAGTAGCCTCTCTCGTCACATTTTTACCCCAGTTGAAAAGTTGCTTGGGTGGACCTGGGAGGAGGGGGTGTTACACTCGACAATACTATAGTTGTGACTAGCCTTTACATTAGGGATATGCCTGGTCTTACTAAGTGTGCCTTTAGAAGGATGTGGCACAGTGTTAAACAATGGTTTATTAAAGTGAAGTAGACCATCGGATGGAGTAGGATTCATGAGTTCTGATGTGGAAGTACCACTCTTAAGATTCTCTTATGTGCTCTATTCGTTACATGAATAATTTGTTCGACCATAAAGATATCTTGCATGGATGATAAGACATTATTGGAACAATTTCTCCTATTGTCCCCTTACTAAGGAGATGGATATTTCAAAACCATGTGTTGTTATTAGTACATAAATGGATTTGTTAAGATTGTAGGCTGATAAGTAGTGGTTTTCTACAAGAAGTAACGTTGGATCTCATCCATCTGGGAACATCCATGAGTAAGGTGGTCTTCCCCACAAATAATGCAAGGAAAATTATTCTTTTTATTTTTCACTTTCATGCCACCCCTAATGGTATCGTGGGTTTGAGGTGTTCCTTGTTTAGTATTTGAAGGTTTATTGGACTTGTTTTCCTTATTTTTACCTCCTAATTGTTGGGGATTTTTCGTAGGTGTTGACTGGATAGAGTTCACCTCGAAGGTTTGAATGGGACCACTAAGAGTTTGAGTGGTATGTTTAGTATTCGGGGAACTGGAAGAGATTTTCGATTGGCCCTTCTAATTGACTAACTAGAGTATGTTTCCAAAGGATATGGATCCCACTACACCATTAGTGTGGGTTCTTGGCTTGTGATTTGAAATAGCATTCGATGACCAAGGACCACTAGGAATAATCTCATATAGAGTACTCGCTTGAGAAGAGCAAGTCCAATTGATGGGTACACGTGATGGCTTGTTCCTCGATTTGGGCTCCTGCACTAACAACATCTTCATCAATCCTAGCCAAGAGGGACTTGGTAAACCACTCACACAACAACTCATCAAGAAATTTGGTTTGGAATAGGCTTTGTCTCTTTCTCCACCCATGAATATGATCAAAAATAGAGGTGGAGGTATCCTGATGGAAGTTAGTGAGTATGTTGGTTCTAGTTTCATAGATAATAGGTAGTTGATAATGTTAACAAAGGCCTAGGCTAAAGACATGAAGTTATCATAAGTGGTGCTTTCTAGATCAATGTACCATTTTGCAGCACCACTAGTAAGAGTTCATTGGAAAGGGTGTAGCCCAATGCTATCATGCAAAAAAGAGTTGGATGAGCACCATAGTGGTAAGTTGTAGTATGATCTATAGGATCATCATCAGGTTTATCATTGAACTTGGGTATGTTTGGTGGCAGTTTATGTGGGATCGAGGTCCATGCAAGATTGTGCTTGATGGGATCATTCATCAAGTTTGAAAAATCAGGAAGCGCAAGGGTTTCCACAAAGGGTGAGTTGAATGATTCTTGGGACAGGTTGGTGCCCCCTATGACCCTAGTGGAGGAGGTTTTATACCCATAGCATGGGTTCTCTTGGTGGTTTGACTCAAGGAAGTGGGTTGACTAGAGGTGTGATCAGAAATATGGATGGATATTTCCATCCTGGTTGGCCATGTTTCATGTCTAGATCTACCTTCTAGTTCTTAGGTTGCTACTAAGGGAACCTACTATGAGACCAATTCTTGGAAACTGAGAAAATATTAAGGGGGCATGAATCAGTATTTTATAAATTTGACAATTATTTATCCAATCAAACACATTCAAAAATACAATAGCGCACCAATCACACAAAGATTGAACACGGTATATTTATGCGGAAATCCATATGGGAGAAAACCATAAATATTCTTTTGATTATAATGCAAATACAAGCACCAAATTTAATTTACATCGAATTTTGTAGGAACCAGCCCCCTTTTGTTTACAAGCACCCACTTGCTAGAAGCACCAAATCCCACTTGTTTGTAGGCATGAACTTCCCGGATGTACCACCCCTAATCTTTACAAGCACAAACCTGAAGGAGACATCAATTTCCTTATCTACATGCACCTACTTTCTTTAGCCACTCAAATCCTTCTTTCATATATTTTCATACTCATATCTATGGCTCATTACTTAAAATATCACACCAATACCAATGTTTATACTGATATCTTCTTTATTTTCATATATTTTCCCAATTAATTCCGCAGTAATTCACATCTAATATATTTATTCATGCAGCAGCTTCAGTTCTTAGCTAATTTTCCCCAATAGCATCTTCTTAGCACTCCCTTTTGTAAACAGTATCATATATGCACTATTGGAACTCAACCTTTTTAGATATGTGTTTCCTTTACTACGTAGTAGCTTGAGAACTCGTTAAAGCTCCACATACACATTCAACACACTACACATGTGCCTACTCTCACTCGCATGCATTTAATTTGGTGCTTTGATCTCTTTCTTTACAATCGGACAACTTCCTCTTTTGTCCATTAACTATAGTCTCACTCTGTTATCTGCATGGGAACACACATACCTCTCATGTTGTTCACTTTCTATATATAGTTGTAGAACTTGACTTCACCCATGCCTTTAACTTATTTTGGCTGACTTTGGCACTCGAAGCACTAACTATGACTACCTTGGGCACTTAGCGCATCGCCCCATGTGACCTTAGTGGTGATCTTGGGCTTAAACAATGCTCGCCACTCATCAACCCATCATTCTCTCAATGGTTATAGCAACCCCCAACTAAACAATCTAATAGATGGACATGTTTCTTGTCATTCATCATGTCTTGTTAAGTGTTGTAGATTTTCTTGTCTACTAGCCACCGCCTATCAGCTGCATTCATTGATGTTTACAACTCCTTCCATCTTGGAGATCTGATAGATGGACACTTCCATAAATGGTTATCTTGTTCACTGTTAAATGTTGCAAATTATATTTTGTCTACCACTTTTTGCCCGTCGCCCAATTTCAATATAATGTGAAAAACCCTCCACTCTAGCGATATGATAGAAAAACACATCATTTGATGGTTCCATTTTTTTGTTGAAACTGATGGTGACTTCTCCATCTATCGGGCACTGCTTATTAGCCAAGTTTGTTGTTGTGTGCAACAGTCTCCAACCAAGCGATATGATAAACAAAAATGTCATATGATGGTGAACCAATTCATTCATGTCATAAATTATTGCCTTTCTTTCACCCACCACTCATCAACCACATTCATGATTGGTTGCAAAAGCCTTCGAACCTTCGAACCAGGTGGTCCAAATTGGGACCCACCTTTCCATGTCACCTACCATCATGTCTGACACATCAACTATTGTAGGAATTTTCCATATGTGCTCCTGCACAAGTGTGTCTTCCATGTGGCAATTGCCAATTGTCCATTTGGCCCATCAAAAGGGTCAAATCCCATTGCCATGTGGCTTCCTCATAAGTCATCACATTAGTTTTCGCTTGGTGTCCACATCATCCTCGCCACCTGTCATTGATGAAATATGGGGTATGCCTATAATGTTTGTCTAGGAAAACATTGGTATCATGGGAGGGGCCCTTCTTGGTTTTAGTACGAAACAAGGGTGGGGCACAACCAATCATAGGCTACCACATGGCCAATGATAAACCATGATGGTTTCCACCATAGGGGTACCTTACCGTTAATTTTCGAATGGGCCTAAGTCCCCTCCTATTCCAGATCTACCCAAGCTTCCTGATCTAATGGCACAACTAGTGAGGGTTATCTGGTGGGTTATAAGATCATTAGTGCTTACCAATTGACACATTATGACTTCTGGATGTGACTAAGGGCCTAGCTTACTAGTCGTCAACTCTCCTTCCTGAGCTTGTGTTTTGGGCTTTGGCAATTGGTGACTCCCATTCCAGTGAGGGGCTCGTTGTATGTAACTTAATCAACGTGGGCCTTGACCTCTCTTGTGCTTGTGCAATAATCTCTCAGCCTTACATGGCTTTAACGTCAATGCCAATATTTCAACAGCAATATATCATTCATTAATCTCATGAATGTAGTTGGTGCATTGCATTGACCAAATGACATAACTAACCACTCATACAAACCTTGTCTAGTTTTGAAAGTGGTCTTCCAAGTATCTTCTTATTTGACTTAAAAATGGTGATATCGAATTTTAAATCCATCTTGGTGAAGTATTTTACTTGCTGCAAATGGTCCAATAGGTCATCAATCTTAGGCAAGGGGTACCTATTCTTAAGCGTATTTTTTTTCAACACCCTGTAATCAATGTACATTTTCCAAGCCCCATCCTTCTTACGCACAATTATGATGGGTGACCCACATGATGAGGTATTCAATCAAATAACACCTTTCTCCAATAGCGACTACAACTGCCTCTTCACCTAGTTTGCTTCTAGAATGTACTGCTTGTACAACATGATGTTTGGTAATGGAGATTCTGACAATAATTAGATCTTGTGCTCCACTTCCATCTTGGGCAATAGCCCTTTTGGCTCCTAGAACACTCCCTTGTATGCATGTAGCAAATATTCTATTTACTTTCTCTATTTCTTAGTGCACCCCTCTAGGGATGCCTTTACTCTCATTGACTCTTCTATAGATTGATTTTCACTTAAAAATAGTAAAGCGTACTTCTTGCTAGAACTAATTAGTTTCTCGGCTTGGTTGGTACTTACCTACAAAATTTTAGACTTGCTCTTGTGTGTGTTAATGATGAAGGATTTCTTGTCCTTGATAAGATAGTATTTCTTGGATCTCCACATGAAGATTGTGTCTTGCATGTGCACATAGGACTCCTAAACACCACTCCACATACATGAAGTGGAACTACATCCAATTCTACTTCATCAAAAAAATCAACTCTAATAGAAAATTTTATTTTACATTGTTTTATCACCTTGATTTATGCATCCTTATTTACCCATCCTAAAAGATATGGGATAGGATGATTTCGAACCTCCAATCCCAGTTTGTTGACCAACTTGACAAATGTACTTGATATTTTTTTTAGGGATCCACAAGGAAGAACAAAACATGGCACCAAATAATCAACAAACCAACAAAGGAAGAAGAAAGGAAACCCTAGAACATCTTCCTTCCAAGTGGCGAACTTACCCCTCAAATGGATCGATCATGAAGGCTTACTTGAACATTGCATTGTTAATCCTTATGCACCAAATAATATCCAAGAGAGAGAAGTTTTAAGAATTAGCAATGATCATTCACAAATTAATAAACATTTAGACCATCATATGATCTAAGAAAGACATGTCAATTAGGATCCATGAAGTGAAAGCTCCTAAAGTTCGCCCATGACTACACATGAGGAAGGGTAGCTCTATTTATAGAGTAGTGCTCACCTTCATTTACAATAAAATAGTATTATCTCATGTGATTCCTTATATGGGCCTAAGAAAAGTAAAATGCAATTCTCTTACAACTTATTGCTCTAAAACAACAATACAAAATATGGTCAAGCCACATTTATAATCACCCAAGTGCAATATCACCTAAGAGAGGGATGTTCCCACTAAATAGGGAATGAAGTGGCTCCAAGATGCAACGTTTGCCTCCAAAGACCCCCTCAAAGAGGGTAGATTCTCAACCACCTCCTCTAAGTGTGTGATTCAAACCCTTTCAGTTTCCTCCAAGGTGGACGTATGGGACTCTAAGGCATAAACATCCTCAAATTCCTGAAATAAAACCCTCCAAAGTGAGCAAATCCCCCCAAACAACTCCATAAGCTATGTTTGGAATATTTAAGGGAGGGTTTGGATTTTGAAATGTATCATATAAGCCTCAAATCGTGGTGGAGTATCCCTGCAAAGGAGAATCCAACCATCGTCTAGCCTTCAGAATGTGGGATGACTTCAAGGATGGAGTGAAATAACCTTGCAATCAGCTCAGCAAGCATGTGTGATGTCTGCAAGGGAATATCATGTCCAAATCTAAAGCAAGGACCCTCCACAAAGCATGGAAAGTGATTCTCCAAGTCAAATCAAGTCATAATATCTCCCACTTGCTAGCAAGAATCCCACACATGAAGGTTGACCCTCCGAGCAAGAGATACATAGCTTTAAAAGTGAAGAAAGAGAAATCACCGAAAATTATTTTTTACCGATGCATTGGGAACCTTAAACTACCTTACGGGAATGTGAACTTCATTAGGAACCATCAAGATGTCCAACACTATAAATGAAATCAATGCCATCCTCGAAACCCAAGTCCTTCAATCATATGTTGGAAACATAATCTTTCGGTGATTATGTGAAATTGTATCAATCACTTGCGAGAAAAGAAAAAAAATCCGCACTCATGAGAACTCCAAAAGACATCTTGGAATAAGAAACAAATTGGTCATTAAGATTTGTATTTATGTGTACCATTTCAATAAAAAATGAAATTCAGACTTGTCTATCGCCTCTATATTTTTGTGTGTATACTAACAGTCATATCAAAGTAGGCTCTTTCCTTCCCTACTCGATTGTGTGAGAACCACAATTTTGTGGCGTTCCTTAGCCTGGGTGTTCTCCTTAAGCAACCTGCTTTTTTCATGTCCAGAATCTTCTCATGCCCATGTTGGGTTGTGTTATATTCTTTCCACGACTAGCCCACATAATTAACCAGGGGTTAGAGGGGTGGAGGTCACAAGGGGTTTGAGGGGTACCCGTAACCCCACTTTATGGGGTCCGGGGCAGCGCCCCAGAAAATTTTGGTTTTAGACCCTATGTTAGGTTGGGTGGACCCACCTATGGTTTTGTACATGATTTTCGCACATGTTTTTTTAACACAATGGTTTTCGGTCCATGGTTTTTGACGCGATGGTTTTTCGATCCATGGTATTGGATGCTTCAGCATGTGTAAATATGTATTGTAACATTGAAATAAACATAATGAAAAATCAAGCTAGTAGTTTCGGTTTTGGGATCCAGGGGAAAATCTCTGTGTATATGTGTTTTATGTGTTATGCTCTTGCATTGTTTATTTTATGTGTTTTAGAATTCATATGCAGATAATTTTTGTACAGGGTTAAAACCTACAGCCCATATATTTTGTTGTTTGTGACCTCTTGATGCCCTGTGTTCCCATTCTATCAGTCGGTGTTCCAGTTATGACAACAACTAGACAGTGGTAAGGACGCAATAGAAAAGCTTCTGAGCACTATAACAAGATTGATTAACGCATGGAAACTTGTATCTTTCACCATATTTCCTTCATATATTTCTTAATTTTGTTCATAGGAAGCTTCACTTGCTGATGGAACCTTCATGTGCACCCGAATTGTGAAATTCTCACAGGTTTCATCCACTATAATGGCCTTGACTTCATGATGCTGTGTCATTCTCATTTTCCTTGCACTTTTGGCATCCCGATCACTTATTCCTTCATGGTCGAGAACAAACCCTTGAATTTGACCTTCTACCAAAGAGGATAAGGTCAATGTAGCTTATATTTATCAAATGCAGATGAGGCTTCTCTTGAGGCCACCGCCAGTCTTCCTCAATCCCCTAAATAAATAGTGACCCGCAAAAATTGAAAGGCTGGGCAGAAAAAGGAGCTACCTATCAATGCTAGTGCTAGAGAAGGCCGGGTCAATGCAGTAAATGTTTCTGTTGAAGCCACAGGAGATCCTTCTTAATCTTGAGAACAAGTGGTCCCTCGCAGAGGACGAAGGGGTGGGCAGAAGAATAATGAGAACAAGAATTCGGCTGCAAATCCGGCTCAATCTTCAAAACGTATAGTTAGTTACAGAGGGAAGAAGGAACCAGTGGTCAGTGCTAGTATTGAAGAGGATAAGGTTAGTGCAGCTGATGTTTCAGGATCCTTGAAACAAGAGATGAAATGCAGAGGACGAAAGGGTAAACAAAAGGTTGAGTAAATGGTGACTTGGATGGTTGAAGAGGGAAGAGCAAGATGATTAACGTTCATGTTCAATGTTGGTCTAAAAGGCTGTGACAACTAAGGGGTTTCCAGCAATAAAATATGTGAAACAAATCTGCTTTTTCCAATTGTATAAGAGATGTGTAAAGAAAGACTATTGTGGCTATTACACAGGCTCCAATTTTCTTGTTTACAATACCCGTCCGTATAGGATATCATATAAACTCTCATTCACTGATCCACTTCAACTTGATATGCAGCAATAATTTCAGTGTAAACTTGTAATGGCAGTCTTATCAACCAGCATTGTAAATGCATTGTTGTTTTTAGATAAATGGTTGTCTACAGAGTATTCCTTCGTACAAAATTCGGCATCTTTAGCATTATATACTATACGGTGCACCAACAGATTTTGTATGAAGAGGATTCTGGTTCAAAATTATATCATTCCCTCAATGCTACACACCGCAAGTAACCACGGTACATGATAAACGGTTGTTCACACCTTTCATCAAACACGTACGTGCTCGAAGAGTCATTTGGATGGCATCAACAACATTTGGACAAGACTCTTGGATGGCATCAACAACATTTGGACAACATCTATTTCATTTGGATAGCAAAAGACTCAGAGCATTTATTTAGTCTGAATTGTTTAGAAAATGATTTAAATTGATGAGTTATCAAAGTTACTGAATACTCAAATACACTGCATTGTTGACAATATGGTCACAATGAACAAATAAAATCTTATCGATGTTTAAATCTATTTACAAAATGCACAGGACAAGGTCAAGTTTCTCATCTCAAACCACAACTTCAATGAGATGGACAATAGAAAAGGAATCAACATTCTGAACTAGTTTTTGTTCAGAAAAATTCTCCCATTAACTATTATCACATGATCAGATCAATGATGCTAGTTTAGGAGCATATTCAAATGAAGATAGGGTTTTTCAAAAACAAGTTCAGCTTGCACTTCCAAGCCATCAACAACAAACATAGAACCAATCTCAAATACGAAAAGGAGGTGACCTTTCACATTCCATAATACTCTAAACCCATCCAATTTCAAAGTTTTGGATTTTTTCAACAAAGTTCATCTTCACTTGCTCCACTTCCACATGAGATTCATAGATGTCGACATTGTCATTAAGTCGGCCACATGAAAGATTAGTGTTTTGATCTTCACCCTTGTGAGCATTGTGGAAAACATACTCATCATTCCAACAAATGTTCTAGAAACGGGACTCCTACAAGAGTAAAGATTATGTTTGGATGGATCACTTCTTGGCAATGGACTTCAATAGCCAAGAAGATATATCAGCCATACCGTAGAATTCATTCTCATTTATTAACACACTTTACAATGGAGAATTTGCATCTTCTCACCTTTTATCTAATAGGGGGGGGATCGATAGCCAGCTACTAGTTTCAAAATCATATCAAGTGAGCTTGAGCCATAACCAAGACCAGAGCCTAGAGTCGGAGTCAAAGTTGTAGTCAGAGATAGACTCATGTTCCACGACCATGATTCGGTTTGTCGTCATTCTAAAAGCACCAGTTGGGTTGTGTTCCCCCTTAAACCACCACTTAGTAGAATATTGACTACTTCTGCTAGACAATAGTTGGTTGTCATCTTCAAACCACCATTTCAATAGTTTGTGGTTATCTTTAAATCATCATCAAGGAGCACTTTTGTTTAGTAGAAGACATCAACTTCTATCCGAATTTGGAATTGTTCCACGAACTGCTTCAAGCCAAGTTCCATAGTTGATGGTCAACCTTAAACCACCACCATTTGAAAATTTTGGTACTTCCATAGTTGGTGTTCAACCTTAAACCACCACTAGTAGAAGACTTTGGTTTTTGCTACCCATTTAGTTTGGCATCTTCCTTAAACCACCAAATTCATAGAGCACAACTATTCATTCATTATTATTCACCTTCATAATTCAATTCTTTTCTTGCACTCACATACACCCCTTTAGATTAAGTGAGGGAATGTCAAAAACGTAATCCTCAAGGGAATATGTTAAATTGTATCATTCGCTTCAGAAGCGTGAAAGACCTCAAGTGAACACAAATGGTCATGAGAAGTCCAAGAGACCTCTTGGAATATGAATTCAAGGGTCATTAAGGTTTGTATTTATGTATATCATTCCAATAAGAAATGTAATTCACGATTATCTATCTCATGTCTATTTTTGTGTGTTATACTACACATACAATTAATCAACATTCCATTAAATCCTCTATCTTATAGATATGTTTGAGAACAAGTGCTCTAGTTTTTTGCAACTCGAAAATACAAAGGAGTAGTGAAAAGATTAATTAGGGTCACCCTTGCCAAACTTGTAGGTTTTAACCCTGTGCAGAAATTACCTACAAACGAATTCTTAAAAACAGAAAGTATACAATGGCAAGAAACACAAAACAAAGACACAGAGAGTTTCCCCTGGATCCCAAAACCGAGACTACCAGATTGATTTTTTCATTATATTCCTTTCAATGTTACAATACATATATATACATGCTGAAGCATTCATAAATCCCAATCCATTAACCCTAGATTAGAGAATAACCATAGTTCCCTTGACCGGATCTACAAGATACCAGGGGCAGAAACCATCATGCCTAAAACCATGTGCAAAACCCACGCACAAAACCATAGGTAGGTCTACCCACCTAATATAGGGTCCAAAAAAAAATCTCGGGGTGTTGCGCCCAATGCAACGAAGTGGGGGCTATCGCCCCCCTCTAACCCCCACGCTTCCCCTGTGGGGCCAGTCATGGAAAGAATATAACACACACCTAAGAAAATTGAGGAGTAACACGACCAAAAAAAATGACCATAGAAATGTGATAATATGGTGTACGATAATGAAGCGATATGATGGTAAGTGGATTCCTCCAAGCACTCCATGATCCACATGGATATAACACTACATTGAACAAAGGAAAAAAAAGATGTGATTCATGTTCATTTGAAGGTAGTTCAACACACATTAGCAATGTTGCACTCCTCATTATTAGAAGAGAAATGATTTTCCTTTAAACAAAACACTTAACAAAATGTATCAATTCAAAAAAAATTGGATTCAAAACACTTTGAAAACAAATTCAGAAAGGATAAGCTTTATTCAAAAAGGAAGAGAACAAATTCAGAAGGAATAAACTTTATTCAAAAAAGACTAGTTAGTTTCTTTTTTTTTAATAGGAAAAACATATGAACATAGTGGCACCCAGTGTAGTCAAATATCCTTGTAAAGAATACTACCTCTTTTCTCTGAAATTATTAGAACACTTAAATCGTGCACAACCACCTATATCTAAATAGCTTAAAAGCACCTAAGCAAATTGCTTAACTTTTGGTGTTTAAACATGATATGTAGGAGTATTTTAATAAAAAAACTTGGACTTAAAATTATCAAAATTAATAAAAACAAGTTAATTACTTATAATTATAATATTTTAATATCATTTTCTTGAAAATAATTTCTACCATTAACTGTTTTTTAATCCTTTTGCGGTTAATTATGATAGTGGATTGGGAACGATTAAATCTTATTTATATAATTATGTGTATATTGTTTAATAGTTTTATAAAAAAAAATTATGATTAAATATGATTATCAATATTAATTTTATATATATATATATATATATATATATATATATATATATATATTAAAAAGATTAATAATAATAACATATTATTTATAAATATAGATATTTTGGTTTAAATTGTCATTATATTGTAGACAAAAAAATATATGAGAAGTTATGCTTATAATGTATACAAAACTATTTAATATTACATCTAAAACTATTTAATATTCTTAACATTTAGATCGGAGTAAATAAGTAACAAGAAGTTTTTAAATTAAAAGAACTCTACTAAATTTGTTTTCAGAAGAATGCCAATACCCTTATATCCCTATTAATTATGCACTAACAGAATTAAATAAATGATATTATACATTTAAAGATGCATGATCATTTTACCAAATAATTGAATAAGAAGTGCTACATAGTAGTTAATCCTGCAACTTAGTTTAAATATAGGTAATACATTTACTATAATGGAAAACCTTGTAGTGCAAGTTTGATTTAATAATGTCTCAAAGGCACCTACAGTGACAGCTTTAGCATCTAATATCAAATAGAAAACAAATTTATATGTATTTTTAATTTTTAGGTTCTTATTTTTTTCATGTGAAATGAATGTTGATATTAAAAAGAAGAATATGAGAGTGTTAGAGAAAATGATAATATGTAATAGGGCATATAAAGAAGCATGTGAAGTAAAATTTAAAATTTTTAGTTATCTCATATAAAAAATTTATATAATGAGAGAGATCACTACGAGATTCGATGGCTCTGAAGCATGATGGCGATGGCAAGTACGGCTAATCAGATGTGGAGGCAGACATGTGCAGCGGATGGTAGTCTTGGGGGTTTCCACATAGTTTGGTCCCAGGGATACGGCTATCCCTCCATTAACCCTGCTCTCTTTGGCTTGTGGTGGCTTTACTGCGTTTTACAGCGACGAATTTTACTATTACCTCAATTCCCTGTTTAGGGCTGCCTCCCCCCTCGCTATCACCTTTCCATCCTTGACGGTTACAGGCAGTTGGCGCTCGTATCCCCCCGACAGCAATGGACCTCGATATTGTCGTCTATTTGGAGGACCCTTTGCCGGAAGGATCAGTCTGGTCATAGACGCATTCTGGAAGGGTAGACCGCATTCCGTTCAGTTGTGAGCTAAACGAGGCCATTGCCTACCTGCCTCCGATCTCAGGGTCGTTTGGTCGCCCAGTCATCTTGCCGAACATTTCCCCTACATGGCCATCCCTCTCTACCCCGCCGGCTTCCCCATCCTCGTTAGGGTTTGTTACGAGTTGTCTAAACCCTAACCTCCAGGAGTCTTAGGCTAACCCTCCTTACATTCCCCTCTCAAGCGGGCCTTCCTCTATTTTTCACTACCCGTCAGCTCCCCTGCATTCGACACCTCTGTCCTCGTCACTCAGCCTTGAACCCCTCCCTGGAAACCCTAACAGCCCACCGTATCTCTCTAGCGTCCCTCTATCTTCCCCTCCCTTAGCCTTGAGGATCTCTCTAACCCAAGAAGCAATTTGGACACGAGGGTGCCACAATCAGAAGAAGTGAGGCCCCGGAAGAAGGCTAAGTGCTTCAGATCGAAGATAGACGATGTTTTCCTGAGGCTGGAGGAAGATATACAGTTGGCGGAATCTATGGACATCACAGATAGGGTCCTAGTCGGAAGGATTCGTGGTCGGACCTACTCAGCAGGAAGACCAAAGGCATGGGTGTCTGAGCTATGGGGCCATTGACTTGCAGATATACCCACTGTACAGACATTCGTGCGGGGTTGGTTCACCTTCAGGTTTGCTCGGTCGGACCATACAAACTGGGTACTATCCTCATACTGGCATTTCAACCAAGCTCCAGTCCACCTGAAGCAATGGTCACCTCTTTTCAATCCGAAATCTGAACAGCTGGGGATAGGACCAATCTGGGTCAGGTTGCTAGGGCTTCCCCCACATTTTTGGTCGGAAGAGATTTTTAAGAGAATTGGGAACTCGCTCGGTTCGTATATGGGCTCGGATAAATCCTACCTCGTTACGGGGAAGATGTCATATGCCCGAATTCTGGTACATATGGATATGCGAGGGGGCCTACAAGAGTTTATCACTATCTAGTGGAGGAACTTCACCAGAAAGCAAATCTTGGACTATGAAGGCGTGCCCTATAGGTGTGGAAGTTTCCATAAGGTCATCCATGTATACAGGGACTGTCCCCTGAACACAAAAAGGGGACAGAGGACAAGGGACAAAGATCAGCATAATGAGACCCCTTCGGAGCCAACACAGCAAGCACGGATGACAGTGGAATAGCCGATTCAAGATGCAGCCGAGGGAGTTGAAGAAGCTGACCCGGGTCCCAGAGAGAAGCGGGGAAAATCTCCACTCAGGCCACCCTCTCCGCTGTTTACGAGAGCCCAGGCGGCTTCAAGGGAGGCTTTTACCGCGGGTACGACTCCTTCTATTCCCCCTCCTGGTACCTCTGCTTGTAATAATCTTAATGTATCTACATTGCATACTCATGTTATTTCTTCCCATCTTGTGGGTGATTCGATGAGCTCCCTCCCCCCTCCCTTGACCTCTTCCCCCCCCGCCTTTCCCTCACAGCATCCCTTCCCCAATTTACATTGCCCCATGGTGGCCCCTCCCTCCGCTGACCCTTCTCCCCAACCCACTCTTTCGGAGTCCCTCCCTCTTTCCCCTCAGGTGCCCTCCCCCTGCACGGACCACTGCTATCCAACGTGCTCTAAATTTCGCTCACTTGGCAAGGATGCGGTCGACTTCAAGATCATTCCCTTTCCTCATCTCCCAAAGCTTCCCTGTGATCAACCTTCCCAGCTCACCAGGGATAAACACCGGGTCGAAGAAGAGATTGCCTTAGGCAGATAGACAAAAATCCCTTGGGGTCTTAGAGCAGAGGATGCCCCCTCCCCCCTTCCTCCATGAAGATCCTCTCCTTTAACTGTAGGGGCTGGCTAGCCCTGGGAAAAAACTAGCCCTGAGACGAATGTTATCCACTGAACCTGTGGACATCATCTTCCTACAAGAAACGCTCGGACCAGCTAGTTCCATCACACCTCTCTTGGAATCCTGGCTCCCGAACTGGTCTTTTCACTCCTTGGATGTGATAGGCAGATCAGGGGGGATATCATTAGGCTTCTGCACCCGTTCTATACAACTGTTAAATGTCTGGGGAGGGGTAGGTTATTTGGGCGTTGACATCTACTCATCGACCCTGGAATCTTGTCTAAGGCTCTTCAACATCTATGGGCCTTGCCGAGACCGGGAGGTTTTCTGGAGGAATATGCTCACCTCCTCCACCATGCAACAAGACAATATCATCGTCGGAGGTGATCTAAATTTATCTATGGGTTACGCAGAGCCCTGGGGACATAATACACAAATGGATACTCTGTCGGTATTTTTTGAGAATTTACTGTACGCCCACAATCTTATTGACATTCCCACAGCAAAGATCTAGCCCACATGGAGGAACAATAGAACTGGAGAGGCCAATTTGGTCAGAAGATTGGATCGTTTTCTCATTCGTGAAGCTCTAGTTAACAGAGGCTATCACATTAGATAGTGGGTTGGTTCGGGAGGGGTCTCTGATCATAGGCCTATCTATTTGGAATTACAAACTGCCCATAACAAGCCAAAGGCTCCCTTTAAGTTCAACTCCACATGGTTAAAGGATGTTGGTTATTTGAAGGTAGTTAGTGACTATTGGAAGGCTCACCCAATGGGCTCGGTGTTGGCATTATGATTCTGGTATGGCTCTATGTTACAGGTGTTGTACTTGATGGCAACTCTCTTAAGTGGCAATGCTCTGTTCAGGCTCTCAAAATATGTTGGAAAATAAGAGGTACGCAGGTACACCGTACAAAATCTGCGGACCCGCAGGAATATCATAGATAAAGTGCGTACATACCCGCAGGTTACCCGTTCATGAGGTGTGGACCCCCAATTCACTCACTTCAAGGCAGAGAAGCGCGCTCACGTGGGGTTTCTTATGTTTGGCCCGTGGTATTTAGCCCGCCGTTCTTGATTCTATGGTTTTGGCCCGTGGTATCGGATCAAATTTAGCCCCGGTTTGGATCCCTTGTATTGGTTATTGATGGTTTTGTCCCATGGTGTGAATAAGGGCTTGACTATAAATAGGGAAGGAGATCACTTGGCTAAGGCATCTTTTACAAATTGAATATATTAAGATCTGAAATATTGGGTTATCGGTTTAAAAGCTTGATCTATATAAAAGTGAAGTTGAAATTGAATCTATGAAGTGTGATCTCTCGGGCGCATGATCAGATCTGGGCATCTGACTATCTGTGGCACACTGGTGGACTGCCAATTTGGCCCTAATCAGAGGTACGCAGGTAATTAACGGTGCAAGTGCGAGGGTACGCACAGCAGAAGAAGGCGCAGTGCGTGGGTACGCACAGCAGAAGAAGGCGCAGTGCGTGGGTACGCACAGCAGAAGAAGGCGCAGTGCGTGGGTACGCAGCGCGACAGAGGTTCAGGTGCGGAGGCACAGTGAAAGTACGCGGCGCGATAGAAGCAGTAACTGCGGAGGCACAGTGAAAGTACGCGGCGCGACAGAAACAGTGGGTGCGTGGGCACAGTGAAGGTACGCGGCGCATTTAAAGGAACAGTGCGTGGATACGCAGAGCAGTTCAAGGATCTCTGCGGGTATACGCAGAGGTGCAGAAGGTGAAGTGCATAGCAACGCATGCCAGAGAAAGAAAAACTGCGTATCTGTATTAAGGCATTTATTTGACTGACTTTTCTCTGTTAATAAGGTGTTCTGGGTTTAGTTTACTGTCACTATTGATCTGGTTACTGCAGTTGACTGGGTGATTTACTTGTACTTGATGATCTCTTGATGTTTATGGATCCAGTTTGAAAATTTATGAAAAGTGGTCCTTGAAAGAAAAGAAGTAGGGGGTTGTAGCTCCCTTCCAGGAGAGACTGGAAAACGAGAGAGAGTTGTAGCTCTCTGCAAGTTGCAGCCTGCGTATTGGTAAAGGACTGCACCAGTAAAAAACCATTGTAAAAGGAGTTTCTAATTTGAAAGAAGATAGAGACATATTGCAGCAGGTGGTTTTCACCCACATTGGGTTTCCACCTTATATCTAGTGTTCTTTGGTGTGACTATCTGTTTTTCTTGTTCATGCTCATTATTTTATGGTACTGACATGCAAAAATAATTCAAAGTATAAATAAGGAAGATTTATTAAAAGAACTTGATAATACTGATTCACCCCCCCTCTCAGTATTATTTCCAACACTCAGAAGACCTCATTGCAGAAGGGTTTGCACGGAACATGAATGCCCTGAAGGAGCTTTCAAAAGAGTGGGCCAAAAGGAAAAAAGAACAGGATGAGCACCAGCTCAAATTAGCAGAAGAAGGAATAGCCAAAATGGAGGAGGATTCGGAGGGGATACTTAGCTCTCAAGATCAAAAGGACAAGTTGGCTGCCCTCCTCCAAAAAAGGGCACAAATACTGAAAGACAGAGAGGAGTGTTAGAGGCTTCGTAGTCGAGCAATATGGCTCAAAGAAGGAGATGAAAACACTAAGTTCTTTCACAGACATACAAATGGGAGAAAGGCGATTAATACTATATGGGAGCTCAAGAAGGAGGATGGCACCTCTATTAAAACCTTCTGGGGACTTGCATCTCTAGCAAGTGCACACTTCAAAGGAATTTACAAGGAGCCCTCAATCGCCACCCTGGCGGAGGTCATGCGCATTGCACAGACTTTCCCCAGATTTGTGGATGAGGAAGCAGAGCAGGATCTGACTAAGGAGGTGACTCTGGGAGAGTTGGAAGCAACCCTCAAATGGTTAAAAAAAGATAAGAGTCCTGGACCGGATGGATGGACAGTCGAGTTTTACACAGCTTTTTTCGACATTCTGGGATCCGACCTCCTGCGACTGATAGAAGAATGTCGAATGAGGGGTAGAATGTGGGAGAGCTTCAACTCTACGTTCATAGCCCTCATCCCAAAATCTGATAATCCCTTTTCCTATGATGACTTCAGACCCATCTCTCTATGCAATTGCATATACAAGATCATAGCTAAAATTATTGTTAATCGCCTCAAGCCCATACTATCCGCCCATATCTCCCCGAAATAGTTTGCTTTCCTTCAGAATAGACAAATCCACGAGGCCGTTGGCACTGCACAGGAACTCCTCCACTCTATTCAGACCAGGAAACTCAAAGGCATGATACTAAAGATCAACCTGTCCAAAGCTTTTGATAGGGTAAACTGGCTCTACCTTCATATTCTGTTAACCCATCTTGGTTTCCCCTACTCCTTCATCAAATGGATCATGTGCTGTATCACGAATGTATCCTTCAGCGTGCTTATCAATGGCTCAGCCTCCCCATTTTTCCATGCGGAAAGAGGACTGAGGCAAGGATGCCCACTCTCCCCATTACTATTCCTTCTTATCATGGAGGGTCTTAGCCAAACCATCGGAGAGGATTGCAGACAAGGGCGAATAAGGGGAATAAAAATTACAGATGACTGCACCCTTACCCACTTGTTGTTCGTGGATGATGTACTGATCCTCCTAAATGGGGGAATTGGGGACACCACCTCTTTTCACCGTTCCCTCGGCATCTTCCTAAAAGCCACGGGCATGGTCTTAAATGAGGCAAAATCTACAATTACTGCCACCGGATGCTCTCAGTATGAGATCCAGTTTGCTCTCAGAAGATTTACTTTTGCAGAAGTGCCAATTGAAGAAGGGTTGAGGTATCTCGGGTATAGGCTAAAACCCCTTGGCTACAAGATAGCCGACTGGATGTGGCTCATATCAAAAGTGGAGAAGAGGCTCAACATCTGGTACCACAAATATCTCTCCAGGGCGGGGAGGCTGATACTCATCAAGGCTGTCTTAGAAGCTACACCAGTTTATTGGATGACACTGGCTTGGATCCCCAGAGGCATCCTATCTCACCTTCAAAACATATGTTGCCGGTTCTTGTGGAAAGGGAATCAGTCAGGGGGAATCTTTGCATGGACGAGCTGGGAGTCACTGGGCCTACCAAAGAGCTAGGGAGGATGGGGTATTAAGAGGCTGGATACTTTCTCACAAGCCTTGGCTGCAAAGTTAGGGTGGAAACTGCTTAACAACAACAGCCTCTGGATGAAGGTAGCAGTGTCCAAATACATCCGTCCATCAAGTGTGCAAGCCTGGATCAGGCAAGACACCAAGATGAATAACATCTCTATTATCTGGAAGGCAGTCAACAACACTAAGGAGCTCATTCGTAGTGGCTTGACATGGAGAATTAGATTAGGGGCAAAGGTACAGATTGGAACAAACCCCTGGGTGGGCTATGGCAACACTCATAGGCTCACTGAGGGCCTGAGAGGACATTTACAGGCCAATAGCATTATGTACATTAATCAGATCGCAGATGAGGCACATACTACCATGTTTCAGCAAGCTTGGAGAACTACCACTGATCTGAATATCCCCGAATGTTGGCAGCAGAAATGGTGTAATTAACAAATTCATTGATAGAGGCTCACATTAGAACAACCGAGGGCAAGGACGAGCTTATCTGGGCATATGCTAAGCATGGTACTTACTCCCCCAAGATAGGCTACCAAGTGCTGATGGAGAGGCACAAACCACAGGAACTGGTACAGTGGTGGAAGCAGATGTGGAAGTTGAAGGCATCCCCTCAAACTAAATTGCTCATGTGGTCTATCCTCCGCAACAAAGTCCCAACTGGGGCCAACTTGATGAAAAGATCTTTCTTAGGGCCATTCTGGTGCCATCTCTGCAAAAGTGATAATGAGGATACTGACCACCTCTTTCTCCATTGTCCTTACACACAAGAACTATGGAATGGCTTCCTCAGTTCGATCTCCTCCGCAAAGAAATGGCAGGGTTCTCATCCATTTGAAGCATGGAACAATTGGTGCTCAACTAACTCTGTCAGACAAAAAAACATCCTGCTCCTTATTAGTTGGGCCATCTGGATTGCCAGGAACCAAGCCATTTTTCTTCAAAGACCCCCCCACTGGCCCTCCATTACTACCAGAATACTAGCCGACTACAGCTCCATACCTGAAGAGGACTATCAACCGACCCTTAGGAATATAACAGCAGAAGTTATCAACTCAGCTCATCCATGGGCATACTTTGATGGATCAGCTAAGGAGGCTAGTTGCAGAGGGGGGGCTATACTCCATCTGTCTGAAAATCATGTATATAAAATACAAATGGGATTGGGAAGGGGGACTAACAACTATGCAGAGCTCATTACGGCAAAAAACCTCATCTTTTTTGCATTATCCAAAAACTGCCATCATTTACAGCTATTTGGAGACTCACAAATCATATGCAACTAGATAAACAAAACAACTTACTGCAATGCATACTCTCTAAAACATATCTTGGATGAAACTCACAGACTCATAACATATTTTGATGTCTTCTCATGCCGTCACATCTACAGGGAACGCAACACAGCCGCTGACATCTTATCCAAGGAGGTTGCGCACAGGGACGACACTTCTTGGTTGATCGTGGAGGAAAGAGATGGCAACACCTATCAGTACTACCATAGGCCGTTTATAGAGCTTGGAATATGAACAAATTACAACTGTGTTATGATTTTTTCACTTTTGGATCCATAGTTCGAACGACCATATGTAATTATTCACTGTTATATTTTCCTTCTATTTCAGCACAGTAAGGGCTCTCTACAAAGAGCTTCATAATATTTTCATAGACTTTTTAATGAAAAGCCTCACACATGAGGCGGAACACAAGTTGAAATGGTTTTGGTTGTTGACAGGCACAGGCCTGAATATTGTATATGTAATGCATCTGCAAAATGCAGTTTCTTTATCAATAAAGAAAGTGCGACTTTTTCCACGGGCAAAATATATATATATATATATATATATATATATATATATATATATAGATATATATATATGTATGTATATGTATGAACAAAGAGAAGAAAGCCTAATTTGTATGCATATGGTTCAAAAATGCATTAGTTAAACTTATCTTTTATTAATAAATATATTATCATCCCCAGATCTGGGTGTCTTTGTCAACCTTGCCACTTTCCCAACGACAGAATGATGGTGCCCTCCATCTGGCATACATCAATCCTACTGTGTCCTATCATGCCAACCCTGCTCTTTGTTACCTGCCTCCTGCAACGCCTCCACACAGTTAGCTTCAATGATCGTTCGGTCCTCCCTCTCGGCATATTTACTCTTCACACCATGGCCTCGATCTGGTATTTCCCTCTGACTTCCCTACTCAACGTTTGGCCTCTCTCGCCCACCTGCTCAGCTCCTACAACCATCGTCACTCTTGTGCCTCCTACACATCCCACAGACCCCAATTGATCGATCATGAACCACGAAAAAGGAAGAGGTCGTCGTGTTTAGCATTGAAGGGACAGAGGCCACCCACCCACCTCCCCTCTCGCAGATGAAGAATGGACTTTGTATGATAATGCCATTCCAGCACATATTCGACGCCCAGTCTTCGAATTAGAAGCTAAAGAGGTTCGTTGTGGTCAAAACGCACTCTGGGCACTCCGCAACCTCCTCGCCCATCACCCACTTGCTTAGGAATAGGACAAATCTAGAGTAACATGTTGGATCGTTGAGCTCTCCGCCAACAACAGTCACGCCACCACCTCCCTATGATGCCTCTCCTGCGACTTAGGCATTGATTTCCCTCTTGACATTCCCACCTCCTCCTCCCCTGGCCCCTGGACCTCTATCTTTTTCCCCTCGGCTCAGCGTCTCCCCCAACCATCTTGACAATTGGTGGTCACCCCTATCTAGCTCTCAGACAACATGAAGTGGCTACGCCTCCAGAGGACACTTAGTCGACGGCTCCCAAGCTTTCTCCTCCTCGTTGGAGCCCGCATATGTGCTACATCATTGAAGAGTTGTCTGCAGAAGCGGTCATTGCCAACCCTCTCAGAGATGAACACGCGCAACTACATCAGGTCAACATCTCTAGCTCCCTCAAGTTCTCTCTAGCAACGTTTGTTTTGGCACTTTGTCTACTCTTCACTGTATCTTAATCAATGGCTCTACTCCACCACAGAATGTTGGTCTTGAATTTTGTATTACATATGTACTACAATGGTTTTGAATTGCAAACTTCGGATAAGTTTTTTTGGTTTCCCCTTCTAGGGGCAAAAAACCTTGATGGGTAATAGGCGAAGACCCCCAAGACTATTTGCATGTATTCTATGTATATTTCTCTATTAACATAATTTGATGTTTTGCCAACAAAAAATTAATAAATATATTATCGTATAAAATAAAACTTTACATATATATTATTTAAACGTATTGTTTTTATAAATAAGTATGTTATTATTCATGTTTATTTTCCCAAATATGTTATTATGTAATGATGGAGTAGAAATTTATATGGATATTATTCATGTTAGAATTTGGTTATATTGATATGATAAAATATAGAAAGTGATAATGAGAATATATAATATTGGTTTGTGTTACACTTTAAAAATTTATATTTATCTTATATAATAATGTTAAAACGTTTTTTTTTAACTAGGCTAGGCTTAGGCCTGGTAAGATAGAAGGATCTACCCACTAATGGGATGAAATTCATCAAAATTTATATTTATCTTATATAATAATGTTAAAGCTTGAATTTAATTATAACGTGAAAACAAACCATTTATATAGTTGATATCAGAATTTGATTTAATATTTTTTCCATATAAAAAAGATTTGAGGTAGGTTTGGAAACCTTTTTTTTTAATTGTTAACATAAAAAATGAGAAAAAGCAAGATCATGTATGCATTAACTAATGTTAGAATTTGTTTTTTTTTCCAAATTAATAATAATATTATTCTATCATATTTTTCATAAAACTAAACTAATTTTATAATCACTACTACCATTATAAGATATGGAAACATTACAAAATAAGATATAAAAACATTACAAATTATTGTTAAAAAAATAATAAATTGTAATAGTAATATTAAACTATACAAAATTTACAAAAAAAAAAAAAAATGATCAAACCTAAAATTAATATAAGTTTAACCAAAATTTTAAATATCTTATATACTTGCCCACCAGAATAATATTGTAAGTAATTGGCAAACTAAAAAAAACTAACTGGAAATCTATTTTCACTCGCTTTTTTGGGTAACTTTTACCATTGTTAATTATTTTCCCTCTTTTAGGTTTTTTTTGGTAACTTTTATCATTGTTATATTGTTTTTTGGGTTTTTTTGGAATTTTTATAAATCTTAAAATTTATTTTTTTTTGCGATTTAGAAATATGTCATACTCATGAGTACTTTTATAACGCTCTTCACTGCACATGTTCGGTTGCATGAGATCGACATTAAAAACCATTTAGATAATCATTTATTTTTATTTGTTTTATAGATATCATAAATACATTTTAGTAACAAAAATATTAATGAGTACTTTTATAACGCTCTTCACTGCACATGTTCGGTTGCATGAGATCGACATTAAAAACCATTTAGATAATCATTTATTTTTATTTGTTTTATAGATATCATAAATACATTTTAGTAACAAAAATATTAATAATATGCGTGAGACATTTTAACGATAGTAATTATTTATATATGTATATGGTTATGGTAAATAAATGTAATTTGAGTGGTTAGAAAATATATTGTAATCTTTCCTATTCGGTTTTGTGTGTGGGTAGGGTTATGGTAATTAAATGTAATATAAGTGGTTGGAAAAAATGTCATAATCTTTTTTATTTAATTAGTTATATATAAAATATATATATAATTTATAATAAAATAATTTTTCATAAATGTATTAGAATTTTATATAATTTATAATAAAATAATTTTTTCATAAATGTATTACAATTTTAATATCATTAAATAAAAATATAAAATTATAAATGTGATATTATATATATTGATATTAGAATGGTGTTATTATATATTATTGATATTAATGATGATGATGATGATGATGATAATCACTAATAATATATTCATAATATTATTAGTGATTATTCAAAATTATTGTAATTAATTTTTCCTATTAAATAATATAATCAATTTATTAATTAAATTATCAATAATATAACAATATTATATTATGAAATTATTGTATTTGTTAAATAAAGCAAAATAAGGATTATGGACAATCATCGTGGGTTCCCCAAGTTAATTTTAAAGACTTAGGTTTAAAATGATAATATGACAATGTCAAATAAATAGTTTTAGGCACTAAATGTACATAAGCAAGTGGATGAATGGAAAATTTTTAATTCATCATACAAAATTGTAACTACTTAGTTATGTGTCATTCTTTACATAAATCATGACCATTTGAATTGGATTTTTATCATCAATAATTTCATCTTATTATTATTACGAAAAAGGAATTATTACTAAAGTTATGATATGCTAAGTCGACATCATTTCATGGTTTTACAAATTTTCGTTTTACCATATGTTGTACTATGTAACAACCCCCCCATTTATGGATAACAATAGCTAGGTTAGAGGTTAGAGATATAAATGGGGACCCTTTTTTAAATTTTTAGTTTTTAGCATAATAAAACCTAACTCTAAGAAATTGCCTTGAAAAACCTTACAAAACAACCCAAGGATGAAATCCCCATCGCAAATCGCAAATCGCACTTTTCCATGTGATTCTCATAAAACACCTTTAAAAAACTACTATGTGCAATCAAGCCTCCTGCTGCGATATCCCAATTATAAGCACCTTGTCATTTCGCAAATCGCACCTCGCAAACTTCGCAAGTAATTAAGCTATGCCATCACAACACCCATTAACAATTTGCGAAATGCGATATTGCGATAATCGCATTTCGCCTAATAGAGCAGGCAACGCTATATTGCATCCTTATAAAGATTGTGATGTGTGAATAAGAGTGGTAAGCGTGTGAAATAATTGTGTTTTAAATACAAAAACGAACGAATTGACAAGATAATAAATATTTAGCGGCCCGAGGAGAATTAATCATCTTCCAAGTTTTGGGTAGTTAACATAAAGTATCTCATTAAAACCTTTCTCACGATCCAAGGTCATTTTAGAAATGGTTTCAATCTTAATTGTCCGATATTGTCTGCGTTGATATATCTTGTCCATTTCAGGCAAGCTACAAAAGACATGTCATTGAGGAAGGTAATGCAGAAACAGAAGAAGCACAGCGTTGCAGAAACCGAGTTTACAGAGATGGCTCCCATATTCTCTGATACAGTCTACAGCTCTGATGGAGGAGCAACAACTTGGGAGGTCATTTACAATAGACTTGAGGACGAGCGTCCCAAGATTATTGTTACAAGAGCAATGGCTGACTCAACAAAACCTTCGGGGCTTCAATTCAAGGACGTTGCCTGTTCTTTCCTGCATAGGATAGAAGCGAGGACTAAAATCCTCCCATACACGGATATGATCAAATGGGTGGTTGAAAACCTCACCATTGAAGATAGGCAAATCACGAATTCAAGAAACGAACTCATAGGATAGTTCAGAGCAGAGGACATGAAGAAAATGTATCATATACCTGATCCTCGGGATATATATGATAAGACATACATGGCCATCTTCACAAAGAAGAACCCGAACCCCTTCAAGTTGATTCAGGGTTGGAGAGTATTAGACAACAAATTCAAATTTGACAAATCAGGTATATATGTTATAGCCTCTTTGGAAAACCCTTATAACTATGCAGCTGCTATGTTATGTAGACTATATGGGTTGCCCAATAATTCTAAGTTTTCCATAGAATGGATTCCTCTTATTGATGCCTACGTTAACTCCCACATCATGAATTGGGCCACCATCCTATCTGACAACCTAGCCACCACCATTACTGCGTATTGACAGAAGAGAGCCTCCTCTCCAGAGAACCTTCCCCCCTTCTATTTTTGTGCCTACATTATGGACGCCATTTTTTTCTACACTACATTTCCGACCATGGGTTGGAAATGGACCTTACAAGACCCCTACCCCATCCACCTCAGTCATAAGCAAATACGGGAATCCAATTATATACCTCATTTCTATAAGATATGTCATTATGTTATTTTACCCCTGCATCAAATGATTTTCAATAAGAAAGCCCCCAGGTTTTCCCAAGAAGCCACAACAGACCTTCTAGCTGTCGGAAAATATTTTATTGAAGAATGGTTCACCTAAATCAGGGTTTTTGGTAGCACAGCCGACCCACATGTCCTTCCTTTATATGTTTCTGATAAATTGTTAGCAAGGGAAATCGCTTACCAGACCGTAGGAAAAGGCCTAACTAAATTCCTCAAAGAAAACAAGAAGTTAATATGGCCCCCTTTTCTTGTCAAGTGCAGTTCTTTCGCTTTATCAAATATTAATCATGTCATTAAAGAGTCAGCAAACATGGAAGCCCTTAGGCTTCATACATTGCCGAAAAGGCAATTCGATCCAGACAAGGTAGAAAATAACATCACTACTACGGTAAAGCTCAAGCCATATAACCATGAGGATAATGATTTTGAAGACCTGTTACAGTTAGCCAAGTCCTTCGAACAAGCATTCGTATGGGCTAAAGCAAACCTGAGTCCTAAAAATTTTGAAAGATTTCGGGAATTCAGAAATGAAAGGCTCACAGTGATCCTACTACACTTATTAAAGATCGAAGATAAGCCCACACCAAGTGTGACTGCTAACAATGAAGGACCTAGTTCTCGCACAGCGTCTTCGGTGAATACTGAGAAAACACCAGATACAGGGAAGGCCCGAGATACAAATAATACAGCAGAGTCCAGCTGGAAGTCAGCTGAGAAACAGGTTATCAGCACCCCACCTAAACAAATCAGTTTAGAGGTCAAAGGCAGCAGTTTGGAGCAGGATGTTGGGTTGTGTTATATTCTTTCCACAACTAGCCCACATAGTTAACCGGGGGGGTTAGAGCGGGGGGCGGTGCACCCCCTTTGTTGCACCGATTGTGTAGCGCGGGGGGTAAAGGTGGACACTTTGAAGAATACTGCAGATGCATTGACAAAATCTGTGAGCTCTGAGAAGTTCTCTTGGTGTAGAGAAACAATGCGCGTTTTAGGGCTGGAAAAATGACTAAGCTCTCTTGTGGCCCCCTGTGGAAAGAAAACAACAATTGGGAGAATGTTGGGTTGTGCTATATTCTTTCCACGACTAGCCCACGTAGTTAATCAGGGGGATTAGATGGGGGGCGGAGCACCCCCTTTGTTGCGCCGATTGTGTAGAGGGGGGGGGGGGGGGGGGGGGGGGGGGGGGGTCAAAGGGGGTTTGAGGTGTACCCGTAACCCCACTTTATGGGGTCCGGGGCAGCACCCCGGAAAATTTTGGTTTCGGACCCTATGTTAGGTGGGGCGGACCCACCTATGGTTTTGTGCGTGATTTTTGCACATGTTTTTTGGACGCAATGGTTTTCGGTCCATGGTATTGGATGCTTCAACATGTATAAATATGTATTATTACATTGAAAGGAACATAATAATGAAAAATCAAGCTGGTAGTCCCGGATTTGGGATCCAGGGGAAAATCTCTGTGTATATGTGTTTTATGTGTTATGCTCTTGCATTGTTTATTTTTTGTGTTTTAGAATTCGTATGCAAGTAATTTTTGTACGGGGTTAAAACCTACATTTGGTATCAGAGTTGTTTTGGCTTCAGGGGGATGCCTTTGTTGCTGAGGGGTTTCGCTCAGGCCTGTTGTAGACCATGTTCAGTGGGAGATCTGAGAGATCGATTCTGGTGGTGAAAGAAGATGGCGAGCAGTGTAAAGATAGAGATCGAGAAATTTAATGGTCAGAGTTTTGAGTTGTGGAAACTCAAGATGGAGGATCTATTGGTGGATAAAGATCAGTGGATCGCGGTAGATCTAGGTACTAAACCAACGGGAGTGTCCGATGAAGAATCGAAGAAGTTGGATCAGAAGGAAAAGAGCACAATACGATTGTGTGTCTCAGATTCAGTATTGCTGAATGTATCAGGGGAAGCTACGGCGAAGGATTTGTGGGACAAGTTAGGGACTTTGTACCAATCTATGTCTCTAGTGAATAAATTATTCCTGAGGAAAAAGTTGTATAACCTGAGGATGAAAGATGGAGACTCGGTGACAGAGAATTTGAATGCATTTAATATTGTGGTAAGTCAGTTAGCATCTGTTGATATTAAAATTTCAGATGAAGATAAGTGCATCAGTTTGTTGTGTTCTCTACCAGATTCGTGGGATAGTCTGGTTATTGCAATAGGTAGGAATGCAACTACCTTGCAGTTTGATGAAATAGTCTTAGCCTTGCTGACGAAGGAAATGAGACAGAAAAATATGGAGAGATATAATGGTGATGCCTTGGCTATACGAGGACGGTACCAGAACAGAAACAAAAATAAGTCATCGAGTGGGAGATCTAATCTAGAGGGAGATCTAAATCTCTAGGAAAATCTGTAAAGGTGGTGTGTTGGAAATGCGGAAAGGAAGGCCACTTTAAAAGGGACAGTAAATCTAAAGCTCCTCACAAAGGAAAGGGATCTGATGAGGCTCCTTCTGCAGAGGCAAAAACCACCTCAAATGAAGGTGGGGATGTGTACTGGCTTCTTCAAGTACACATGTAGATCATGAGGCATGGTTGATTGACTCGGGTGCATCCTTTCACTTCACTCCCCATAGAGAGTGGTTCTGCGAGTATGAGAAATATGACGGTGGTGATGTCTTCTTGGGGGATGACAGGAAGGCTAGAATTGTTGGTCGCGAAAAAGTAAAGTTGAAGTTGCAAAGTGGAAGGGTTAGAACACTTCCAGGTGTTCTACATATTCCTGCATTAGCCAGAAATCTGATTTCTGTAAGCAAGTTGGATGATGCAGGTGTAAAAACAGTGTTCGAGAAGGATACCTACAAAATGGTTCGGGGAGCACTGGTATTGATGCGGGGAGTTTGGATTGGAACTCTGTACAAGCTGCAAGGTAGCATTGTTATTGATGGGTGCAACAATTCTGTGGTTCCTGAAAGTGGAGCAGAAAATCTAGTAGTCTCTGGAGAGAAGACCATGTTGTGGCATCAAAGGCTTGGACATATTAGAGAGAAAGGCCTTCGAATAATTCATGGTAAAGGTATGGTAGAAGGTATGAGTAATAGCTCTCTGGACTTTGATTTCTGTGAAAATTGTGTATATGGGAAGCAGAATCGAGTGAGTTTCCCCTCTGGTAGTTAGAGGGAGAAACAGATATTAGAGCTTGTGCACAGTGATGTGTTTGGACCTGTGAAGGTTCCATCACTGGGTAAGTTTGTGTACCATGTATAATTTATAGATGACTTCTCAAGGAATACATGGATATATTTCCTTAAGAAGAAATCTGAAGTCTTTGACAGGTTTAAAGAATTTAAGGCTCTCGTGGAAAATCAGACGGAGAAGAAGATAAAGGTGCTGAGGACAGATAATGGTGGAGAGCTTTGCAAAAAGGAATTTGAAGAATTCTGTAAAAAGTGTGGTATATCACGGCATACACCTCAGCAAAATGGAGTTGCAGAAAGAATCAACAAGATGTTGATGGAAAGGGCAAGAAGCATGCTCAGTGGTGCCGGGTTAGGACAGGTATTCTGGGCAGAGGCGGCGGATATTGCATGTTACCTGGTCAACAGGTCACCTTCATCAGCGTTGGAGGATAAGACTCCACAAGAGGTATGGACTGGTAAGAAACCCTCTCTTTCACATCTAAGGGTATTTGGATGTGATGCATATGTACATGTTCCAAAGGAGAAAAGAACCAAGTTGGATAGTAAATCTGAAAATTGCATCTTTATTGGGTATAAGGATGGTTTAAAGGGTTATAAGCTTTGGAACCCAGTAACAAGGAAGGTTGTGTACAACCGAGATGTGGTGTTCAGAGAGGTGAAAGATGTTATTAAACATGAAGTCCAACCAAAGGAACCTGAGAAGATAGAGTTTGAGCTAAAGGAGGAAATAATCAGACTCTACAGCAGAGGAGGAATCAAAAGATGAAGAGCCACAAACTCCAGCTGTGAGAAGATCAGTTCAAGAAAGAAGGCAGCCTGAAAGGTATAGTCCATCTGCTTTCTGTTCAAATTTTGCTTTATCTATTACTGATGATGATCCAAGAACTGTGAAGCAAGTAGTGGATTCAGAGGATGGAAAACTCTGGAAAGAGGCCATGGTTGATGAAATGGCATCTTTGCACAAAAATGAGGCTTGGGATCCAGTGGAGTTGCCGACTGGAAGGAAACCTATTGGCAGCAAAGGGATGTTCAAAAAGAAGACAAATGCAGAAGGAAAAGTGGAAAAATACAAAGCTCGGTTGGTAGCAAAAGGTTATTCCCAGGTGCCGGGAATTGATTTTGGTGATATTTTTCTCATGTTGCCAAGATAGCTTCTATTAGATTACTTTTATATGTTGCTGCTACTTTTGATTTTGAGGTAGAACAGATGGATGTGAAGACAGAATTTCTTCACGGGGATCTGGAAGAGGAGATCTACATGAAGCAACCTGAAGGCTTTGTGGTGAAGGGTAAGAAAGAACTGGTATGCAAGTTAAAGAAGTCTATGTATGGGTTAAAACAGTCACCAAGGATGTGGTATCAGAAATTTGATACATTTATACGGGGACTTGGCTTCACCAAAAGAAAAGCGGATCACTGTGTGTATTTTAAATTAATTGGTGACCGTGTTATTTATCTAGTCTTGTATATGGATGATATGTTGATAGTTGGAATGACAAAGAAATTATCCAGAATTTGAAGACCCAATTGTTCTCCAAATTCGACATGAAAGATCTTGGTGCTGCAAACTATATTTGGGCATGGAAATTAAAAGAGATCGGGCAAAGAGGAAGCTCTAGTTAAACCAGAGGAAGTATGTCGAGACAATACTGCAGAGGTTTAATATGCAGGATAGTAAACCGGTGAAGGTTCCTATTCCTGTAGGTGTGAGGTTATCTGTTGAACAGTGTCCCAAGACACAAGAAGAGGAAGAGGACATGTCCCATGTTCCATATGCAAGTGCAGTCGGTAGCCTGATGTATGCAATGGTCTATACTAGACCAGACATTGCACATGCAGTGGGAGTATTGAGCAGGTTTATGTCAAATCCAGGGAAGGAGCACTGGACAACAGTGAAGCAAGTTTTCAGGTATTTGCGTGGCACTAGTGATTATGGTTTGTGCTACCAAGGAAGACCAAGATGGGACAGAGTGTTGGATATTCATGGCTTTGTTGATGTATACTGGGCTAGAGATCTGGATCAAAGAAGATCTACAAGTGGGTATGTGTTTAACCTATTTGGAGGTGCAGTCAGATGGATGAGTAAGAAACAATCTGTAGTGACACTATCAACTACATGGCAACCACTCATGCAAGCAAGGAAGCAGTTTGGTTGCAAAGATTGTGTTCAAGTATGGGGTTAGTACAGGAAGCTATAAGGATAGACTGTGACAGCCAAAGTGCAATTTTCTTGGCAAAGAACCCTGCATATCATTCAAAGACAAAGCACATTGATGTTCAGTATCACTTTGTGAGGGATATGATAGAAGACAAAAAGGTGTTGCTGGTAAAGGTGGACACTTTGAAGAATATTGCAGATGCATTGACAAAATCTGTGAGCTCTGAGAAGTTCTCTTGGTGTAGAGAAACAATGGGCATTTCAGGGCTAGAAAAATGACTAAGCTCTCTTGTGGCCCCCTGTGGAAAGAAAACAACAAGTGGGAGAATGTTGGGTTGTGTTATATTCTTTCCACGACTAGCCCACGTAGTTAACCAGGGGGGTTGGGGGGGGGGTGCAGAGCACCCCTTTCGTTGCGCCGATTGTGTAGTGAGGGGGGTCACAGGGGGTTTGAGGTGTACCCATAACCCCACTTTATGGGGTCCGAGGCAGCATCCCGAAAAATTTTGGTTTTGGACCCTATGTTAGGTTGGGCGGACCCACCTATGGTTTTGTGCATGATTTTCGCACATGTTTTTTGGACGTGATGGTTTTCGGTCCATGGTATTAGATGCTTCAGCCTGTATAAATATGTATTATTACATTGAAAGGAATATAATAATGAAAAATCAAGCTGGTAGTCCCGGTTTTGGGATCCAGGGGAAAATCTCGTGTGTATATGTGTTTTATGTGTTATGCTCTCGCAATGTTTATTTTCTGTGTTTTAGAATTCGTATGCAGGTAATTTTTGTACGGGGTTAAAACATACACAGGAGTGGGATCAGTTTAATCAGAAACTGCAAGACACTCCCAAAACGACAAGTACCCAAGATACAAAGGAGTGTCAAACTCCTCTACATATTCAGGAGAATACAGGACCCAAGTCTATGGACGATCGGTCCAAGCCTATGGATGAGGAGGCAACAACATCCCAGCAGACTAAGATTATCCCTGCTCTGCCCACATCAGAGATCGTCTTGAAGGTGACCGAAATCCCTCCACTTGATGTGTTCTATAGCTCGCTCAACGTTGTGGTAAGAAGACAGAGAAAAAGGAAAAGGGTGGAAACACCCAAGCTCCCACCTGGAAATGAGCCCATGGGCATAGTTTGGAGGGACATCCCTTTCGACCCAACTGAGAAATTGACTAGATTGTCACAGTTCACGGGAGCATACGCAACGGCCACTATGGACAAAGCCACTGAAGTCTCTACTTTTTTGAGAGAAAAGGAGGAGAGAATTGCACAGCTCGAGCAGTAGCTCGAAATAGAGAAAGTAAATGTGGACAAGCAAGCAGCCCAACACCAATTGCAACAGAGCATGGAGGTCCTAAAAATAAGCCACGAAGTCGATATGTCAGCTAAAAACATGCAACTTCAGGAATTGCAACAAGCCATGGATAGATATAGAGAAGTTCCCACTACTGAGGAGTTCGTTAAAGAGGCTCTAAAACTAAATTCCCTCCTAATGAAATAGCAGGACCATTTCTGCCAAAAGATGTCACACATTAGTCCTTATCTGACCACTAGCAACCAGCTGACAGATAAGGCAATCGATCAGAGAACCGAGTTTACTGATCTCAACACCTGAATCTTAGAGTTCATTGAATGGTAGAAAATAGAAGAAGGAAGGAAGGCCAATCTTCCTTAAATCAAGGAGACTCACAAAGACATTCTTTTCACAGATTGGGACATGAGAATCAAGCAAACTGAGCTAACAGTGGCAAGGGCAATCCGAGTATCAAAGAATATAATCAAGGCGGTGAACCACACTCTGTTTGTCACCAACCTACTAAAGGAAGGCAGCCTAAAAAAAATGCCTGATTTGGGTGCTTTACACAAAAGCTGGCAGCAAAAGGCGGAGACTCAAAGGGAGGAAATCGCAAAATTGACCAAGACCAACTAGGAGTCGTATTGGAAATACCTAGTAAAACCACATAGCCAGATCATGACCCTCAATTGTTCACTTCATTCGACTCAGCGGATGCTGCCACCTCTCACCGATGTGATTTTCACAGCATAGTTGAGGACACGTTTTGGGGCACCTCCTCAACTCAAACCGATGATCGATATTTGTGATTTGAAGGACAAGCTGGCAGACAGCGAGTCATCATCTTAGCTTTGCTCATCAAGCCACTATTTATTTTTAGAGTTAGTTAACTAGTTAGGAGGAAGGTTGTTGAAACCTCCTCAATTTTTGTATAATCTATTTTTGCACATTAATTAGAATAGTATTTATGCCCTTCTCATGCATTTAGAGAAGGGTCCAGAATTTTATCAAAAACATTTGAAAAGAATGCACTATTGTAAGTTTGTGAATGCTTTGGTGAAATTATGGAACATGATCGTTTCTTTTAGATGTCAGACTATTTTCCTTTGTTGATGCACTATTGTGTTCTTGGGAGATAATTTGATTTGAAGAAAGGAGTTGGTCCATGTCATTCGTTAAATGCGCAGAACTTCACACATATGGTACTATTATCGTGTATGATTGTTTCTGCTTTCTTTTAATCAATGACAACACTTTATTTCCATGAATTGTGTGTGAGATTTATTTTTTTTTGTTAGGCGTTAATTGCACTATTGTATGATGCCTAACTGAAATTATTGGTTTTCATATATAACTCATCATATATGAGATATATTTTATAAATTTCTTTGACTAACTATTTAGTCAAAGAAATTATCTTATACGTTATCATCTCTATTTATGCGTGATTAATCTTTATTATCACATGTTAAGCAGATATCTTTGTAGATCACATACCACACAGAAATGCCCTGGTTTATATTAGAATAAGTTAGTTAGAGATTTTCATGATGGAATAGACCTTTTAGATTATCATTATTCTATTGCAAATGCTCATGAACCACCCACTCTCATCTTAAAACCCACACTGGAAAACTGGTCCCATTATCCCGAGTTGGAGCCACCACTTTAAATGGAAAAGGAGTTGTCTTAAGGTCCGGACCGGGTGGTTATCCCCCATGTTGGGGCAGCAGTAATCAGAGGCCTTCAAAATTTTGGCACTAGAAGGAGGGCCATCCGATTATGAATGGCATATAAACCTAAATATCAATCGAAAAGCATTCATAAGAGTCAAAACCCCTCCGCAACTTCTACACCTTCTAGATCTCGTTCAGAATCTTCTGATCTGAAATCTAAAGTTATAGAAACGTCTCCCTCGTCTCCTGAAGTAATAAAACAATCACTTTCCCTAGATTACACTCCCGAGTCTCCCGACGTTCATTCTTCGATATAGAAATTGGAACAGATATCCATTTCTACCGAGAAGCCATAGAGCCCTGAAGTTTCTGATGACAAAGTTACCTCCTTATTACAACAAACTGGTGTATTAACTAGATTGCAAACTGAAAGGCTTGGATTAACCCCTTTTGAGTTCCCCATCCCTTCTCGACATAGGAAAGTTACCTCACCAAGATCTAAATTGGATACCAGTGAAATCACATCAACTTTCCATCCATTCACTTCCCCATTCACTTCTACTCAATCCACAACTTCTCAACTATCCACTTCTCCAATTAGTACTGCCACTAGTAGTACTAACCTAGTAGTAAGTTTTTCGCCATCTATACCTACTTCTGGACCGACCTTCCCATCTTCTCAGTCTCCAACTCAAGTTATGGCCAATCAACCGCTCAACCTTGGACAAACCCTGGTGTTGTCTTGGTTGCAAATCCAAATGCACTCCCAGCAAACCCAGAAAAATGGCTACCCAAGTACAATCCCGACGATGGTCTTCCAGCCGAAGAACATCTAAATAACTTCATGTTGGCCATGAATCTTAATGGAGTTGCACATGAAGATGTTGTAATCAGAATTTTCCCTTATACTTTCCAAGGATCTGCTGGATCTTGGTATTTTTCCCTTCCAGCGGGATCAATTAGGAACTAGGATACTTTTCAAGAAATATTTCTTGCAAAATTTGGTGATGATAGAAACATAGCATCTTTGATCAATGATCTTTTTAATTTAAAAGCTAACTCAGATGAAATGATTAAAGACTTCAACTCCAGATTTAACAAGTTGCTAAATAAAATCCCAGCTGCCTCAAAACCTATTGTAGATATACAAATAGAATGGTACATATCGTCTCTTCCCTCTAATATTTCATTTTTTGTAGATAGAGCCAATAACGCTACCCTTGTATAAAACATGAAAGAAGACCTGTCTATAGAAAGAAGGATTATAGCTTTAGAAAAGAGATCACAAACAGACGATATGAAGTCAAAGAAAGTAACGTTTAAGGATGATCCTAAAAAGAAAGTTTTGAAGGACCCTTTTGATCTTGAAGTCTTGCAGAACATATTAAAGACAATGTCTAATGAAATGGTTGAAATCAAGAAGCAGGTCACAGAATCCTCTACTCCCAAGAAACCTTTTCACTCATTTAAAAGGAATCCTTCTTCTGCATCACAACCCCTGAACACCATTTCAAATGTTGAATCTGATCAAGAAACAGAAGAAGACTCACCAACTGAAACGGAAGAAGAAATTGAATGAAATGGAATGTGGGATTTCATCCTCCCAAATGAAGAAGAGGCACAAGCTATGCCAGTAACTACAAGGAGAAAAAACTCTCCTGACACGTCTATTACAAATCAGAAACAAAAAACTGCTACTCCTGTAAAGGAGAAAACAATAGCAAAAAATTCTAAGACTAGTCAGAAAAACCCTATTCCACTAGATTCTCCAAATGCTTCTAAAACATTAGTAGTTTCAGATACACTGGAATATAACATAGTCGAAGATATGAAAAAGACTAGAGCAAACATTTCTTTGCATGAACTCACTAAACTCAAGCAACAACAGAAAATTTTGTTAAGAGAATTAAAAGCAGTTCTTGTATCCCCTTTGCCATTTGTTGTAGTTACTCAAGCTGCCTACGATATGGGAAAACCTCCATCATCTTCCAACAAAGTAGATCCTTCATATTTAGTCCTAATCGATGATAGATCTATTTCTCATATTCCTCCATTTTTTCTCACTTACGAAATTTTCAACAAGAATGTTCATAACTGTCTTGTTGATTCAGGAGCCTCTTCAAACATTATGCCAAGAGAAGTGTGCACCAAATTGAATATTACACCTCAAAAATCTGCAGTACACATAGTTCAATTAGACAGAACAAAAGTAGAGGTACTCAGATAAATAGCATCAGTATCAATCAGGCTTTCCTCTAATCCAAAAGTTTCGTAAATAATTGATATTTTAGTGGCTGATATCCCTGAATTTTATGGTTTAATCCTAAGTAGGGATTGGTCTGAAAAATTGCATGGTTACTTCGCAATTGATTGGTCTCATATGTGGTTGCCACATAATGGAAAACCAAATCAAATCAAGGTAGACCGAGAAAATTTCATGAAATATACAGCCACTGACCTTGAGGGAAGCAATGAACCTGTTGCCTTCACCAATAACATCATTGGAAATTACTCGGATGAGTCATTTTTGGGATCCTTTAATGCTCAAAGGTCTCCCTTCCCAGATAATGTCGTAGTGTCTCAAATAGAAAAAATTTCGCAAATAGATGCTTCCAAGTGTGTTAATTTAGTATATAAAATTTCAAATAATTATTTATTTCGGACTCTCTATTTTGACGGTTCCAAATCTGAAGATGGTGCAGGATGCATTTTGATTAATCCGCAAGGAGATAAAACAATGTTAGCCTGAAATCTTGAATTTTAGTGCACCAATAATGTTGTTGAATATGAAGCATTAATCCAAGGTCTCTACAAATCCATTGCCCTTAATGTCAAATATCTGCAAGTCTATGGTGATTCTGAAATAATTGTAAAGCAGGTAAGAAATACAATTCATTGTGTCTCTGGGCACCTTAAACATTATCAATCATTAGCCCAAAATCTGACTTCTCACTTCTCTACTTTTAACATTTCTTCAGTTCCTATACTGCAAAACGCAAGTGTTGACTTACTTGCTAATGTGGCATCTAAGCTTATACCCGCAGAAGAGTTCAGTCTAGACAGATTTTCAGTAGAGTTAATCTTTAGGCCATCTATTCCCAATAATGTAACAAATTGGAGAGTATTCAATAACGATGTGGATATAGTTAATTTCCTCACATCAGAGGGGTCCTATGAGGAATAGATCATAGACAAACGAAAGCATGATCTCCAAATTAAAAGTGATCAGAATCTAAACCTGATACCGAAGTTTGTAGTTAAGATGGAAGATGATCTAAAGGATAGATTCAAGAAAGTTACTAACTCCAAAACTCAAAGTTATACTTTGAGATTTGAAGTAGTAAACTTAGGGTCAACTGAAAAACCTCAAAATATCAACCTAGGTCTTGGCCTATCATCAGAAGAAAGGATATCATTCATTAGGTTGTTGAAAACATACAAAGGTGTCTTTTCTTGGGATTACTCAGATCTCAAAACCTATGATACCTCTGTAATTCAACATACCATACCTATGACTTCGAACGAAAAGCCAGTTCAACAGAAGCTTTGCAAAATTCACCCAAACCTTGAAAGCCAAATAAAATCCAAATTAAACAAGCTTCTGAAAGCCAAATTAATCTTCCCTGTTAGACACACTAAATGGGTATTGAATATGGCGCCTGTAAGGAAAAAGAATGGTGACATTAGGATTTGTATCGATTTTAGAAACATGAATAAAGCTTGTCAAAAAGACAACTTTCATTTGCCTACCATGGAACAGATATTGCAATCAGTTGCAGGTTCTGAATTAATGTCTTTTCTAGATGGATTCTCATGATATAATCAAATTCTTATGCATCTAGATGACAGAATAAAGACAACATTCAGAACCAAGTGGGAAACATATGCCCATCAAAAAATGCCCTTTGGACTCATTAACGCAAGTGCTACATTTCAACATGCTATGGATATTGCTTTTAAAGGTCTAATTGATAAATCAGTTGTTATTTACTTAGATGACATCACAGTCTTTTCTAAGTATAGGAACAATCATTTAAGTGACCTGAAGCATATTTTTGAAAGATGCAGGAAATATGGCATTGCCTTAAACCCCAAAAAATCTTATTTTGTTTTACCAGAAGGAAAACTCCTTGGGTTTATAGTATCTAAGAAAGGGATTTACATTGATCCCGATAGATTCCAAGAATTTGAAAAGATTCTTCTTCCACATAACAAAAAGACCATGCAATCATTCCTAGGCCAAATTAATTTTGTAAAAGATTCATCCCAGACTTTTCACAGATTGTCTTACCCCTTCAAACAATGATACGAAAAAAACACAATTTTCAAATTGGGCAAACATGAAAGAGAGTCATTTGAGTTGATTAAAAAAGCCATTATTAATGTTCCTTCGTCGACAACTCCTGACTTTCTCAAACCTTTTGTGTTATTTACTTTTTCATCTAATACATCTTATGCAGCAGTTCTAACACAGCTAAATGATGAAAATATTGAAGCACCTATCTCTTTTTTTAGTTCTAACTTGCAAGGTGTCAAGTTAAATTATTCAACTATCGAGAAACAAGCATTTGTTGTTTTTAAAACCTTGAAACATTTCAGACCTTTTCTTCTTAAATCCCATACAAAGATAATAGTACCCTACCCTTTAGTAAGGCAATTATTAATCCAAAGAGAAGTAGGGGAGAAAAGAGCCAATTAGGTTACTGCACTTAAAGAATATCATGTGGAAATCGGGTCGACTAAAATTGTTAGGGGTGAAGGTTTTTGCAGGATGTTAACAGGAGCTTCCCAGTTATCACTAGAAGAAGATCAAGGTAATGAAGTGCAAATATCAGAGGTAATCCTCAATGATACACAATCACAATATGCTGATTTGAAATTTTACTTAAAGAATGGATATGCTCCTATGCACCTTAATTACAAAACAAAGTGTGCTTTAAGGTTGAAATCAAATCAGTATCAATTAGTTGATGATGTATTGTTTAGGAAAAATTATGATTCAATATTACTAAGATGCTTGGAGAAACATGAAGCTGAAAAGGTCATGCAGGAATTACATGATGGGCCAGTTGGAGGACATTTCGGAGGAAATACCACAGCTCACAAAATCCTGCGTGCAGGATATTACTGGCCAACGATATTTAAGGATGCACATGAATATGCAAGAAAGTGTAAAACTTGTCAAACTACATCCAAAAGAGAAAGAAATCTAGCATTCCCTTTGCAACCAGTAAACATCCAACAACCATTTGAACAATGGGGATTAGACACAATTGGTGAAATTGTTCCTAACTCTTCCAAACTGCATAAATTCATCCTTACATCTACTGATTATTTTACAAAATGGGTAGAAGCTATCCCCTTAAGGATAGCCAATACAGAAAACATTACGGACTTCATTGATCAGTACATAATTACTAGGTTTGGCTTACCCTCAGCTTTAATGTTTGACAATGCATCTTACTTTTCTAGAAATGCAATGGTAGAATTTTCTTTAAAGCGAGGTTTTAAACTAAAATATTCAACCAACTATTATCCACAAGGTAATGGATTAGCGAAATCAACAAACAAAAACCTCATCAGAATTATCAAAAGGACTATTGACCAAAATCATAAGAATTGGCATAAAGCATTGACATTTGCTCTATGGGAAGATAGAATTACACGGAAGGCATCTATCGGTTCTTCCCCTTTTGCTTTGGTTTATGGAAAAGAAGTTGTTCTTCCCACAAACATAGCAATCCCATCTCTTGCCCTAGTTTCATCGATGAAAATCCTTCTTCTTCCCTCCAAGATAGACAGTTTCAAATTATTAAGCTTCAATAAGAACGAGAAAAGGCCAAGGCAACCCACTTCCATGATCTACAATTAGTCAAAGCCTCTTTTGATACAACCTATGCCAGTCAAAAAACTTTTGAAGTAAGGTATTTGGTTTTGAAATGGGATAAAGCACACGAAAAAAAGGGTAAACATACCAAATTTCAAAGACTATGGTTTGGCCCTTTTCAAATTATTGAGAAAATTGGACAATCAGCGTTTCTTTTACAAGACTTATCAGGTAAGAAGGATTCTTTGCCCGTTGATGGGAAAATCTTGAAAAAATACTTTTCTTAGAAGATAGCCTCTTCCAATTTTGTATCGTATCGCCTTTCAAATTCTTAGGAAAATAATGTTTAGGTAGTATTTACTTTTACCTTTTCAAAATTAAAATCTTTGATAATATTTCTGATTTTTCGCTTCTATAAGTAAAAGTTAAAAGAAATAATTAGAACATTTGAGTACCAAGGTAAACCTGATTTCTTTGGAAAAACTTGATCTTACTAAAAAACATTTATTCTATGAACAAACTCTTATATTTTTAGAGTATGAATGTTTTGTTATCAGTCAAGAAAAGAATCTTTAACCTAGTAAGGACTTTCTACAGATCAGTATCTTAAAAACTCTATCACTATTATCCAAAACTCTTAAATGAGCCAATGATTCACCCCATCTGATAAAAGTTTCCTTTTTCAGAGTGTAATTTTAAAACATACAAAACTTATAAGATAAAAAGTCTCATTGCGAGCTTGTTTACCATGGTCATAGGGAAATAATTAAACTGATATTACCAATATTGCATATCAAAACAAGGTAATAGTCAATGATCTCATTGATCAGAAGACAAGGGGTCTCATCAAGAGCCAGCTTGTTCAATTTAGTTACAACCAATGAATGGCATTGTCATTACTACGTTACCAAGCCTAGACAATGTATTTTAAGAAACCTCAAAAAAGAAAAGATTATATTAAAAAGGAAAAAAGGACAAAGTCCAAGTGAGATTCAAAGCAAGTGAATGTCATTTCGAATTCTGAAAATTGCTTCAAATGGGATAATGAATCATTGTTGGCTAAAATATAACCATGTCAGGGCTATAAACACCTGCTGGCAGCAGAGGCTCTATCTATGATAAATGAGTAAACATCAAAAACTAATCTGTAGAAAACACTTGCTATATCACTTTAACTCTTATTGTTGACTAATGCAAACATTTGTATTCATATCATTACAAGAGTAAAGTAGTTGCATAAATAGATTATGTAGGTAATAACGATTCTAGAGAAATGTTGTTTACTGTAATAACTCATGTAATTATTATTCCTATGACTCTAATTACTTTGAAAGTTTTAGAAATTTTAGAAAACTACTCAGAGATAACTGATTCTCCCATGTGAACCGCCAATTGTTGTACTATGTAACAACCCCCCCATTTATGGATAACAATAGCTAGGTTAGAGATATAAATGGGGACCCTTTTTAATTTTTTAGCTTTTAGCATAATAAAACCTAACTCTAAGAAATTGCCTTGAAAAACCTTACAAAACAACCCAAGGATGAAATCCTCATCGCAAATCGCAAATCGCACTTTTCCATGTGATTCTCATAAAACACCTGTAAAAAACTGTGATGCGCGATCAAGCCTCCCGATGCGATATCCCGATTATAAGCACCTTGTCATTTCGCAATTGCACCTCGCAAACTTCGCAAGCAATTAATCTATGCCATCACAACTCCCATTAATGATTTGTGAAGTGCGATATTGCGACAATCACAGTCGCATTTCACCTAATAGAGCAGGCAAAGCTATATTGCATCCTTATAAAGATTGTGATGTGCAAATAAGAGTTGTAAGTGTGAAATAATTGTGTTTTAAATACAAAAACAAACGAATTGACAGGATAATAAATATTTAGCGGCCCGAGGAGAGTTAATCATTTTCCAAGTTAAGGGTAGTTAATATCAAGTATCTCATTAAAACCTTTCTCATGATCCAAGATCATTTCAAAAATGCTTTCAATCTTAATTGTCTGATATTGTCTACGCTGATATATCTTGTCCATTTCAGGAAAGCTACAAAAGACATGTCATTGAGGAAGGTAATGCAGAAACATAAGAAGCACAGCGTTGCAGAAACTGAGTTTACAAAGATGGCTCCCATATTCTCTGATACAATCTGCAGCTCTGATGGAGGAGCAACAGCTTGGGAGGTCATTTACAATAGACTTGAGGACGAGCGTCCCAAGATTACTGTTACAAGAGCAACGGCTAACTCAACAAAACCTTCAGGGATTCAATTCAAGGGTGTTGCCTGTTCTTTCCTGCATATGATAGGAGTGAGGGCTAAAATCCTCCCATACACGGATATGATCAGATGGGTGGTCAAAAACCTCACCATTGAAGATAAGCAATTCAGGAATTCAAGAAACGAACTCATAGGATCATTCAGAGCAGAGGACATGAAGAAAATGTATCATATACCTGATCCTCAGGATATATATGATAAGACATACATGGCCAACTTTGCAAAGAAGAACCCGGACCCCTTCAATTTGATTCAGGGTTGGAGAGTATTAGACAAAAAATTCAAATTTGACAAATTGAGTATGTATGCTATAGCCTCTTTGGCAAACCCTTATAGCTATGTCGCTGCTATGTTATGTAGACTATATGGGTTGCCCAATAATTCTAAGTTTTCCATAGAATGGATTCCTCTGATTGATGCTTGCGTTAACTCTCACATCATGAATTGGGCCACCATCCTATCTGACAACCTAGCCACCATCATTACTGAGTATCGACAGAAGAGAGCCTCCTCTCCAGAGAACCTTCCCCCCTTCTATTTTTGTGCCTACATTATGGACGCCATTTGTTTCTGCACTGCATTTCCGACCATGGGTTGGAAATGGACCTTACAGGACCCCTACCCTATCCACCTCAGTCATAAGAAAATATGGGAATCCCATTATATACCTCATTTCTATAAGATATGTCATTATGTTATTTTTCCCCTGCATCAAATGATTTTCAATAAGAAAGCCCCCAGGTTTTCCCAAGAAGCCGCAACAGACCTTCTAGCTGTCGGAAAATATTTTATTGAAGAATGGTTCACCTACATTAGGGTTTTTGGTAGCACAGCCGACCCACATGTCCTTCCTTTATATGTTTCTGATAAATTTTTAGCAAGGGAAATCGCTTACCAAACCGTATGAAAAGGCCTAACTAAAGTCCTCAAAGAAAACAAGAAGTTAATATGGCCCTCTTTTCATGTCAAGTGTGGTTCTTTCGCTTTAGCAAATTTTAATCATGCCATTAAAGAGTCAGCAAACATGGAAGCCCTCAAGCCTCATACATTGTCGAAAAAGCAATTTGATCCAGACAAGGTAGAAAATAACATCACTACTACGGTAAAGCTCAAGCCATATAACCATGAGGATAATGATTTTGAAGACCTGCTACAGTTACCCAAGTCCTTCGAACAAGAATTCGTATGGGCTAAAGAGAACCTGAGTCCTGAAAATTTTGAAAGATTTCATAAATTCAGAAATGAAAGGCTCGCAGTAATCCCACTACACTTATTAAAAATCAAAGATAAGCCCACACCAAGTGTGACTGCTAACAATGAAGGACCTAGTTCTCGCACAGGGTCTTCGGTGAATACTCAGAAAACACCAGATACAAGGAAGGCCCGAGATAAAGATAATACCGCAGAGTCGAGCAGGTAGTCAGCTAAGAAACAGGTTATTAGCACCCCACCTAAAGTAATTAGTTCAGAGGTCAAAGGCATCAATTTAGAGCAGGGGTGGGATCAGCTTAATCAGAAACTGCAAGACACTCCCAAAACGACAGATACCCAAGATACAAAGGAGTGTCAAACTCCTCTGCATATTCAGGAGAATATGGGACCCAAGTTTATGGACGAGCAGTCCAAGCCTATGGATGAGGAGGCGACAACATCCTAGCAGACTAAGATTATCCCTGCTCTGCCCACATCAGAGATTGTCTTGAAGGTGACCGAAATCCCTCCACTTGATGTGTTCTATAGCTTGCTCCACAAGGTTGTGGTAAGAAGACAGAGAAAAAGGAAAAGGGTGGAAACACCTGAGCTCCCACCTGGAAACGAGCCCATGGAGATATCTTGGAGGGACATCCCTTTCGACCCAGCTGAGAACTTGACTAGATTGTCACAGTTCACAGGAGCATACGCAACGGCCACTATGGACAAAGCCACTAAAGTCTCTACTTTGTTGAGAGAAAAGGAGGAGAGAATTGCACATCTCGAGCAGCAGCTCGAAACAGAGAAAGCAAATGTGGACAAGCAAGCAACCCAGTAGCTCAACCACTTGCAACAGAGCATGGAGTTCCTAAAAATAAGCCACGAAGTCGATATGTCAGCTAAAAACATGCAACTCTAGGAATTGCAGCAAGCCATGGATAGATATAGAGAAGTTCCCACTATTGAAGAGTTCGTTAAAGAGGATCTGGAACTGAATTCCCTCCTAATGAAACAGCAGGACCATTTCTGCCAAAAGATGTCACACATTACTCCTTATCTGACCACTAGTGACCAGTTCACAGATAAGGCGATCGATCGAAGAACCGATTTTACTGGTCTCAACACCAGAATCTCGGAGTTCATCAAATGGCAGGAAACAGAAGAAGGAAGGAATGCCGATCAGCCTGAAATTGAGGAGACTCACAAAGACATTCTTTTCACAGATTGGGATGCGAGAATCAAGCAAGTTGAGCTAGCAGTGGCAAGGGCAGCCGAAGTATCAAATAATATAATCAAGGCGGTGAACCACACTCTGTTTGTCACCAACCTACTAAAGGAAGGCAGCGTAAAAGAAATGCTTGATTTGGGTGCTTTGCACAAAATCTGGCAGCAAAAGGCAGAAACTCAAAGGGAGGAAATCGCAAAATTGACCAAGACCAACTAGGAGTCGTATTGGAAATACCTAGTAAAACCGCACAGTCGGATCATGACCCTCAATTGTTCACTTCATTCGACTCAGCGGATGTTGCCACCTCTCACCGATGCGATTTTCACAGGACAGCTTATGACACATTTTAGGGCACCTCCTCAACTCAAACCGATGACCGATATTTGCGATTTGAAGGACAAGGTGGTAGAAAGCAAGTCATCACCTTAGCTCTGCTCATCAAGCCACTGTTTATTTTTAGAGTTAGTTAACTAGTTAGGAGGAAGGTTGTTTGAAACCTCCTCAATTTTTGTATAATCTATTTTTTCACATTAGTTAGAATAGTATTTATACCCTTCTCATGCATTTAGAGAAGGGTCCAGAATTTTATCAAAAACATTTGCAAATAATGCACTATTGTAAGTTTGTGAATGCTTTGGTGAAATTATGGAACATGATCGTTTCTTTTAGATATCAAACTACTTTCCTTTGTTGATGCGCTATTGTGTTCTTGGGAGATAATTTGTTTGCAGAAAGGAGTTGGTCCATGTCATTCATTAAATGAGCAGAACTTCGCACATATGGTACTATTATCGTGTATGATTGTTTCTGCTTTCTTTTAATCAGTGACAACACTTTATTTCCATGAATTGTGTGTGAGATTTATTCTTTCTGTTAAGTGTTAATTGCACTATTGTATGATGCCTAGCTGAAATTATTGATTTTCATATATAACTCATCATATATGCGATATATTTTATAAATTTCTTTGACTAACTATTTAGTCAAAGAAATTATCTTATACGTTATCATCTCTGTTTATGCGTGATTAATTTTTATTATCACTTGTTACGCAGATATCTTTGTGGATCGAATACCACACAGAAATGCCCGGGTTTATATTAGAATAAGTTAGTTAGAAATTTGCATAATAGAATAGGTCATTTCTATTGCAAACGCTCATGAACCACCCACTCTCATCTTAAAACCCACACTAGGAAACTGGTCCCATTATCCCCACTCAAAGCGGCCCACCACTTTAAACGGAAAAGGAGTTGTCTTAAGGCCCTGACCGAGTGGTTATCCCCGATGTTGGGGGAGCAGTAATCTGAGGCCTTCAACACCATATTATTGCTTGTGAATAATGGAAATCACTTTATCCTTTAAATCTTGCATTAGATTGAATTCTCACCTATTTACAACATTGGCATTAGATCAATTCTCACCTATTTACAATCTACAATGGTAAATCGAATTCATTTTCTTGATTATATATTAATAGATTTTTATGTACAAACTAAATCAACTTTGTGTTCTATTTGGTTCATCACACCTCCCACAAGTTTGGAAGGCACACTTCTCTCTTATAGTAGTCATTTTGGCACATTGAAGACTTTATGATATTTATAAAGATTTGGCCTTTAATAAGTGAGCATGTTGAAGATTTCATTTGAAGGTTTGCCTCATGCAATGAATCTTAAACCTCTGAAACATTGAAGACTTTATGTGATTTACAAAAATATTTATATTGGCCTTTTATAAGTAAGCAGGTTGAAGATTTCATTCAAAGGTGTGCCTTATGCAATGGATCTAAAGTTTAAACCTCCTAATAAAAAACATGGCTTGTACCAACCCCTACCAGTTCCCTCATGGTGTTGGAAATCCATATCCATGGACTTTATAAGTGGCGTGCCCACCATTCTTCAGAAGCATGATTGTATCTTTATTGTTAGGCATCAAAAATGGATATCTTTACACCCTATGACAAAACTATATATACTTCCAAAGTTGCTGAGTTATTCTTCAAGCATGCATGGTGTCATTTTGGCTTACTACTTAATACCACTTCTAATCATGACTCCATATTTATTAGTTAATGTTGGAAAACATTGTGGAATTTTTGGGTTTGAAGTTCTCAACATCCTTTCATGCCCAAACAAATGATCAAACTAACATGACAAATCACTCCTTCGTTCATGCTCTCCACATCTATCACCAATAGAACAACAATAAGACCCTTGTCTTCATTTGTTGTAGCATAGTTATAATAGAGCTTTCCATGTCTCTACAAGGTGCTCTCCATTTGAAAAGTATTTTGGGTATCAATCGCTTGCTCTTTATGATATCCTTATAGCTCTAACCATGGTTATTCTCATCAACAAAAGGAACAAGCTAAGATTTCTACTTTTGTCAAACATTTGGCTAAAGAGAATATGCAAGTTCATGAGATCTTATTGAATCCAGCCAACATAAATCCATCACCACTTATAAAGTTGGTCACAAAGGCTCATTGTCAACCCTAGCTAAGTGGATATCCCATACAACTTTTGAGTAGCACTTCCCATATCTACAAGAGAAATGGAAGACAATAATACATGTCCCTTGAGGTTGAGAACACATATCTCCATATCTTGACATACCAAGTATAGAGAAACACCTAAGGATATGTGAGTCACATCTCTTGAAAATCTCCCAACATCTTGGCATAGACCCCCCACGTCTCCCCAAAAATTACATTAATAATGGGACCAGTTCAATGGTGAAGTCACTTGTATGGATGAAGAGAAAGAACCATATGGCCTCATTGATTTGCTAGAGATAGATATTGACAAGTTCTTGAAGAGTATAAAGGGCTTATGAGATGTGGAGACTAAGAGTGAACCTTAATAGAGTGAAGTAGATATTGAGATGAATACTTATTTTTTAGCTTAAAATTTGAAGGTTGAAATGTTATACTGATCATATTACAAAATTTTAAATGGTTATTATTTTTATAAGTTTGTTATTTTTGTTTCTCAAATATTATTTTTGACTTTTTAAATTTTGAAATTTTGTTATAAGCATGATTTTATTAGGGGAATTTCGAGGTCTAAAATGGGATTCCCAAAGAAAATAATAAAATAAGGGTCATGAATTGGAACTGAGAGTTGAGGGAGTGGGGAGCAGGGCGGCTGGAACCCTAGCCGCTCTGGCTCCCTGATTCATGCCTCCTCGTCCATGAAGTCAGTAGCCATCTTCATCTTCCTTGGAGAGTGTAACAGTTTGTTACATGATATCTTATTGTGGTGCTTTCCTTTTCATCATCATCGTTTGTCCCTGCTTTGTTGTTGCTTTTCGTCAGGTTCTGGAGTCGTTATCGACTTCCTACTGGGTTTCGTGACCCATTCCTTGTTGCCTGTGGATTTTCCAGTGGTCATCATGGTTCGTGCTTCTGGTTTTTGGCTTCTCTGTCGGTTTTCTTTGAGCTTTGTGGCTCATTTTTCTTGTTGGCATTTTTAGGCTTGAAGATGTGGCTTCGGGTGAGACCTATGCCTCGTCTCAGGGTTTTATCTCAAATTTGTCAACAACCCTTAATGGGCTTTGTCTGTGGACTTTGTGCCCTTTCTTCTTCATGATTTTTGTAGGGGTTTGTATGACCTGCATAGTATTGTTTTACAACTTGTTTGCTTTGGGCTTAATCTGTACTACTTTTGGGATTCCTTGGCATGCTTGCATGCCCTATATTTTGATTTTTCAAAGATTTTGTGGCCTAAGGTTTGTTATTCCCTAGGGTTTTGTTATGTTTGATTGTAATGCATTTTTTCTAGCTTGGATGGTGTATATTATCGGAATCTGTTTTTCATATACAAAATGTAATTTTCTTCTTCTTGGATGAATAAAATTACACGTCATTTTTCTTCGAAAAATAAATAATAATTTTTTTAAGGAAAAAAAAAAATGAAACTATTTTTATATTGTATTTTCAGCTTATCTCCTTATAAGCTTACTCAAATGTCAAGTGTAGATACTTGTTCGATGTGGAATTAACTGCACATCCAACGACTATGCACTATGCATACTTCTAACTAGACTCACATCAAAAAAATGTATAATTTCAATTTTCATTTTCACGTATTTTCAATTTTTCGATGTGCGTATACTCAAAAGTATGTAGAGTGGGTATATGTTGGATGTGAAATTTAATTTTTCATCTAACAGGTGTCTACACTCGACATGAGTAAATCTATAAGATGTGCCGAAAATATAATTTGATAAAGAAAAGAAAAAAAAACAAACAAACAAACAAACAAAAAAACTCCTCTCTAAAACATTCTTCCTTGAGATAACATCGTCATCTTATCCTAATGGTTCTTTTAAAGTTAATTTTATTAATATATTTTTTGTTTTGAAGCCGATTTTTCACTTCAAAATTCCCATAAAAATTGTCAGGCCAGGGTAACTCCAGAATGAGCGGGAGAGAAAATTGATCTTTTATTCATTAGCTAACTCATATTTATATACATAAATACAACGGATCAGTTCATCTTCTTCATGATTGTCCAGTTCACCCATCCGTTTCGGATTAGGTGTCAACATTCCCCCCCTTAATCTGAAGGGATGTTGGTGAGTCCAAGCATCGTTCTAAATCTTTCAAGCTTTTCTCTTCCAAGTGCTTTGGTGAAGATGTCTGCAATTTGCTCGTTTGTGGAACAATGACGGAGATGGATTATTTTGGCTTCAACATGATGTCGGATCAGATGATATTTAGTATTGATGTGCTTAGTATGATCATGGAACTTTGGGTTCTTGGCCAACTTTATTGCAGAGGTGTTATCAATCATGAGTGGAGTTGATTGTATTTGTTTTACCTGCAAATCTTCAAGAATTTTCCTGAGCCACGCAATTTCTTTCGTTGCTTCAGCTGCTGCCACATATTCTGCTTCTGTTGTGGAATCTGCTAGTATTGATTGTTTGCGTGATCTCCAGGAGACAGCTCCTGATCCAAGACTCATAGCATATCCTGAAGTAGATACCCCAGTTTCTTTGTCTCCATCGAAGTTTGAATCAGAGTATCCAATCAAGTTGAAGTCGTCCCCCTGTGTATACTTGATTCCAAGGTCTTGAGTTCCCTTCAAGTACCTTAGAACTCTTTTTGCAGCAGACCAATGTCCCTCACAAGGCTTTTGCATAAACCTGGAGAGGATTCCAACAGCAAATGAAATGTCTGGTCTGGTAGTAGTGAGGTAGATGAGACTTCCTACAAGCTGTCTATACTTTGTTGCATCCTCAAATTCCTTTCCTTCAATAGATGTGAGCTTCAAGTTTTGTTCCATTGGAGTAGAAAGGGGATTGCACTCTGTCATGCCAAATCTGTTTAACAAATCTCCAATGTATTTCTTTTGAGAAAGAAATATGGACTTTGGATGTTGGGTTACTTCAATGCCAAGATAGTAATGAACATAGCCCAAATCAGTCATTTCAAAAAAATTTCCTAATTCTTTCTTTATGGATGCAATATAGCTTTCATTATTCCCTGTCATTAAAAGATCATCTACATATACCACAAGATATACAACTGTTTTGCCAACTTTCTTGACAAATAAAGTTGCATCATCAAGATCAAAATGATTGAAGTTGAGTTTCAGAAGATGCTCAGTTAGTTTTTCATACCAGGCTCGTGGTGCTTGTTTGAGGCCATACAAGGACTTCACAAGTTTGCATACTTTGTGTTCATGTCCTTTCACAGCAAATCCTTCAGGCTGGGACATAAAAACATTCTCTTTTAGATCTCCATTCAAGAATGCAGTTTTTACATCCATTTGATGGACTTTCCAACCGTTCTGAGCAGCTAGTGCAAAGAGTGTCCGGATGGTTGCCCATTTTGCTGTGGGGGCAAAAGTTTCCTCATAATCGACCCCTTCCTTCTGTGCAAAGCCTTTTGCCACAAGCCTAGCTTTGTGCTTGTCAAGTGAGCCATCAGCTTTGTACTTGTTCTTGTAGACCCACTTGCAGCCAATTGGTTTGGTTCCAAATGGAGGATCAACCAGCGTCCAAGTGCCATTCTTTATGAAGGCATCATACTCCTTCTGCATCGCTTCTTTCCATTCATCATGAGAAGCAGCTTCTTTGAAGGAAGTTGGTTCAAAATCTGTAGACAAGTTCAATTCACAATCATAAGTAACATCCATATCAACAGGTGAATTAGAGTTATCTACATCACCTCCATCTTGTCAGTTTGTATTTCTGGTTCCTGTTTTTCCAATTTCATCAGGATGAACACTTTCAAGTGTCTTTGTCAGCCACTTTGGGGGACCTTTCTGAGATGGTCCACGCTGCTCTGTTGATTGAGTTGGGTCTGAATCAAGATTGAGTCTCCCAATTCTATCAATTACATCACTTAAAGCATCATCCGTTGTTGGAGTGTCATGCAGGGGAGATTGTTCTTCAGAAGGAGATTCCACATGTTGATCTAGTATAGGAATCCCCCCTTCAAGATGTGGAATCTGATTATCAAACTCTTGGAATGATTTCGGTTTTGTGAATCTATCCAAGCGATCAAGTTGCCGCTCAACAACACTGTCAGATTTGGATAATTCAAGAAAAATGACATCTCTAGATAAAACAAACTTTGTATTTACTTCATCATAGAGGCGGTATGCTTTAGATGTGTTTGAATACCCCAGGAAGATACACTTACGACTTCTAGCACCAAGTTTGTTTCTATGTACCTTTGGTATTAAAGCATAACAGGTGGAACCAAATATCCTGAGATGTTTTACCGAAGGAACATGTCCATACCACAATTCATAAGGAGTCTTGTTTCTTATAGCACTAGATGGACATCTATTCTTTATATATGCAGCACATAGAACAGCATCAGCCCAAAACATTGTCTTTACATTTTTGAAGAAAAGCATGGATTGTACCATATTCAAGATTGTTCTATTCATTCTTTCAGCTACACCATTCTGTTGAGGATTATAAGGCACAGTTGTTTGATGTTTAATCCCATGTTGGCGAAGATAGTGTTCAAATTCATTTGATGTATATTCTTTTCCATTATCAGTGCGAATAGACCCAATATGAGATTGTGCATCATTTTCAATCCACTTATGAAAATTCTTGAACGTTTGAAAAGCATCAGATTTGTTCTTCAATAAATAAACCCAACACATTCTGGTGTAATCATCAATAAATGTCATGATATATTTATTTCCATTTGCAGAAGAAACAGGCATTGGACCACATAAATCTGAATGAATGAGTTCAAGCTTCCTATGTGCTCTTGAATGTGAATTATGAAAAAACTGTTTGCCATGCTTTCCTAGAATGCAAGCATCACATTGCTTATGTTTTCTAGGAATTGTGGGCAAACCAGCAACACCATTTTTCTTCAACAAGCAGAGACTATCATAGTTTAAATGTCCAAATCTAGCATGCCATAATAAACTTGATGGAAGTGTACCTTCTTCATGATGAGAAATATATGAGAAATGTTGTGCATAAGCAGAAGTTCCTTGCAGTTTAAGAAGTCTTTCTTCTTCTATACCCCTCATGACAAGTGAGTGGTCAGATGCCTTTCTTACCTCAAGCTTGCCATCAAACATATGAATGGAGTGACCTTGCTGGCGGATGTGGACCAGGGACAGCAAGTTTCTCTTGAGCTGTGGGAGATATAGAACATGGTCCAGAAGAAAGTCTGGAAGACCAGGCAGTTTAAGCCTGATTGTGCCAAGCCCTGATGGCTTGATTTTTGACTGATCTGCAAAGTATACTGCTCCATCAACATTGTCAGTGAAATCTTCAAAAAAATCTTTCCTATGAGTCATATGACAGGTTGCTCCTGAATCAAGCAACCAGTCATTTTTCGAAGAAGCAAGTGAAGCATTAAACAAATCTTCATTTACTCCAATGTTACATTGTGCCTCAATATAGTGAGCGGATTCAGGTGTTTTACCTTTGTCTATGTCATCAGTTTTACCTTTCTGTTGATTTCTTCTCTGCTCAATCTTGTCCCATGGTAGCTTGCATGTAGAAGCATCATGTGATCCATTTCGTTTGCAGCGAATGCAATGCAGATCTGCCTTTTCTGCTTGAGAATGTCTGCCCCCCCTGCCTCTGAAGTATCTTCCTCTTCCTCTTCGTCCACCTCTTCCTCTTGTAGAATCTTGAGCAGGATGCTTTTCTTTATGAGCAAGGCAAACAGTCTCTTCAGAAGATTCAGGGACTGTTTTCTTTCCAAAGGCTTTCTCTCTTTCAGCAAACTTTTTCACAAGAGAGTCAAAGGTTATATCTTTAAGATTTCCATTTGCTTGTAAAGACTCAAGATAATTGGAGTAGGTAAGATAGAGTGCTTTGAGAAAGGCAATAAGAGAGATATCCAGCTCAACCTTAGTGGATTTAATATCATGCATTATAGACTTTATTTCAGATGCAAGAGCAAGAGGATCATTATTTTTCAGTTCAAGAATAAAGAGTTTAATCATGAGCTGAACAACTTCTAGTGCAGAATGTGTATCATAGAGTTCCTTCAGCTTTTGTAAAGTTTCAAAGGCAGTGGAATAGGATGAAATATGACGACTTACTTCTTCATTTACAGATGCTGCGATCAATGCATAGGCTTTGCTGTTCTTGTTTTCCCAAATGACAAGTTTTTTATCTGATGTAGGCTGCACAGGGTCTTTGTCTTCTTCTCCGACACACACTCCTTTCCACAGCTCATTGTAGATGAGGGTGTGTTTTACCATCCGAGACCATTCTAAATAGTTCTCCTTGCCAGTGAGAACTATTCCTACCATAGAAATGATTGAATGCATTCTGTAAAAAAAATATCTCTGCCAAAAAAAACTTTTGTTGATAAAAAACTTCTGCTGAAAAAAAAAATCCTTACGCCACAGCTCTTGTAACCTCTGTATGTAACAATGCATCACTATTCAAACAGCGTCGTGTTCAACCTTAAAACAGTCTTTTACTTGAGAGCAGATTCAATGGTGTTCCATTTTCCTTCATACATCAAAGGCTCTAAAAAATTTCACTTGAAATAGATGAAGAGCACTACTGAAAAAACTTTGAAACGAGGAAATTTCATTTCTATGAACTGCTTTACTACTGAAGTATTTTGATGCTACACCTTTTTGTTTTCAAATAACAAATGGCATTTGCGCCAATTTTAAAGTTTTTCTTGAAAAACAGGATGCCATTCAGTTATCATACCATATCCTCCTGTCACGCGGTTATTCGAACTATGAATGCAGTTTTTACCATCAAAACAGCGCATACCCTGCTATCAACACCATCCCATCAATAACAAAAAACTAACATACCACAGATTTGCACCATTAGTGAAACATAAAATGATGATTTCTTCCTATTGAGATCGTATCTGATGCTGCTCCTATATTACGGTTGCAGTTCTCGTACCTTTATACTTGCAACAGCAATATCTTATGCGGGCCTCAGACTTAAAAACAACGCATTCAAAAAATATTCAAGCAGCTCATAACCAGGACAGTGCGCATTTAATCGAGGAGCAGTATATTCATTCAAAGTGGCGGAGAAAAACGATTAACGCAATCCCTTACAGTACATTCAAGATCATCACAAGCGCTTCACGCCCGGAGAGAAAAAAAACTAATGAAGTAAACGCAGACCGTCCACTGCTTAGAACGGCATGGCCATGGCAGAGAAAGTAAGTCGAGAAATCCAGATTAAGTATAGAACCAATGACCTTGAAGAATTTAAAAGTTCTTTCAAGAAAGTTCCCACAAGTTTCTGTGACAAGTCGAGGGAGGCTTTCTTACCAAACGATGATACCAAACAAGTTTCTGCGACAAGTCAGCTTTCCGTGCAGGCTCTTTTCGTCGTTTTTGTGGCAGGGTAGGACGTACCGCCCAAACAAAGTCTCAGCGTTCATGTAAAGGAGCACACAGAAGCGGGTAGTATGAACGACAGTCCTCTTGCCATACAGAGTTCTCCTTCTGCATCGCTGCAGGGCAATGAACGCTCAGGGAAATCAAAACGGATGCGCAGATAATGTCAGGGCAGAGAATGTCAGGACAGAGGCACGGATGCGCAGAGAATGTCAGGACAGAGGCACGGATGCGCAGTCTCAGGATAGAGGCAGGAGTTACAGCTATTTTAGGGACTGGGACCTGTGCTCTGATACCATGTCAGGCCAGGGTAACTCCAAAATGAGCGGGAGAGAAAACTGATATTTTATTCATTAGCTAACTCATATTTATATACATAAATACAACGGATCAGTTCATCTTCTTGATGACTGTCCAGTTCACCCATCCGTTTCAGATTAGGTGTCAACAAAAATAAATTATGATAAATTAATTATCATTAATATTCTAATTTATCACATTATTCAATATTTATTATACACTAATTTATGTTTCTTATTATTTTTAAATTTGAAATTCCATTTTATTTTTAATTTTTAAAAATTTAAATTTCATACCATATTTTTCATTATCATAATCCCTATATCCCTATACAAATTTTAAAAATGGTGCATTTCTTCACCATTATGATTATATTTAATTGTATATTAGATATGTGTTTCTCAAAGAAATTTTTCTTTAAAATATTTTCTTGCATATTTCTTTTATGAATTTCCTTTATTGTATTTTAATAAAAAATTGATCTATTAATTTTCTGTAATTTTATACTTATATTTAATAATACAAATAAGTGTAAAATATATATACACATTTACAACCATCATATTTGTACATATGTAATAAGTAAAAATATATATACACATTTACCGCAAATATATTTATTTAAAGCACCTTAGTCACCAATTCAAAGAATGCCTGAAAAGTGACAGGTGTAAGAAAGGTTCTCACGCTAGAAAACAAAAGCTCCTTGACTTATATTCCCAAATAATTATCATTAAAGTATCCTTAGTTTCCATGTGGGATCCTTCCCTTCCAGAAAGGAAAAGTCTTACATGAGCATTGCAAAAAGGGACATGTTAGAATGCATAACATAAACGTAAGCTCCATTGCCACAAATGAGTAGTATACCGTAAGTATGAATAGTAGTAAAACACGAATTCCTTAACTATATATTCCCAAATAATTATCATTAAGATAACCTTTATTTCCCCGTGGGGTCCTTCCCTTCGTGAGCAATACAAGGGGAAGTCTTACATGAGCATTGCAAAAAGGGACATATTAGAATGCAGGTCACATAGATAAGTATGGTTGAAAATGAAAAATAAATAATTTAAATAATTAATATTTAAAAGTAAAAATAAATTATTGTAATTAGATCTAAAATTACATTGTTTATTGAAATAATAATTGTCCATATCCAAAAAAATGTTTAACAATATAATTTTTAAAAATTGTATTATTTTATAGTATTGGCAAGTGTTAAAATATTAGCAAAATTATTATTTTTAACTAAAAAAGCATGCATGTTAAAGAGATTTCTATATTCTCTCTACATTATGTTTGAAATTATAGTTTGTACTATATTATCTTAACAAGAAAAGTGCTTTCGAAGAAATCAAGAGATTGAATAATTCTAAAGGTTTCTTATTGCAAGGTTTGTTATAGTTTGTATTGGATTTTAGTTTGTATTGGATTTTTAAAAATATTTATTGAGTATCATTTGTCACGGAAAGTTGTAGCTCCCCAAGAAGAATGTAACAAGGTTGTTTTATCACAAGTATGAAGTATTAAACAAGATATGCTTAGAGCTAAATTAATTGAAATGGGCCATTTTGGAGAACTAAACATGATAAAGAATGAAAAAGAAAAAGTATGAAGTACTAAACAAGATATGCTTAAAGAAAAATTATGAAAATGACCCTTCTGAAGAACTAAACAAGATGAAGAATAGAAAAACAAAAAACAAAATCAAGAACAAAACCTATATGAAGAGCCCTTTTTGTGAATTATTCAAAATGATGTGGAAGGTTGTTGGTGGAATAATACATGACCACTGAAAGTGTTTTGCACATATAAAATGGATGAATAAGCAATGATTGAACTTATTCTCATTAATTTCACTTGGGTACATTAGTGCATAGTACTTGGTCATATTGTTCAATGTGCCTTACAAGGTCCTTGCCAAGGTTATGGCATTGAGGATTTAACATGTTGCCGCGTGGATTGTTCAACGAAAGCAAGCTAGATTTATCCAAAGGGTGTTCATTCTTAACACCACGTTGACAACTTAGGAAAGGGTTGAGCTAACGAGATGAGGCAACAAGTTTTCTTGTTGAAAATTGATTCTAACAAGGTGTATGACAAGGTTGATTAGTCCTTCATCATAGATATGTTTCCCAACTAAGTTTTGGCTCACATTTTATGTTTGTAAGAAAGACTCTTTTTAAACTCTTTAGCCTTTTTTTCTAGCAATGGTGTTTTTTCAAATAGAATTGTTTTGTGTAAAATATATCACACAATGTTGCCCACTTACTCCTCATCTTTATGTCTTAACTGTTGATTCCTTGGGATGTCTTTTGGATGTTGCTAAAAGTCAAGGTTCAAGGAGGGTAATCTCCATTCCAAGTAAAAGCAAAGTATTAAAGACTCGATTTATTAATGGTTCTCTCCATTCACGTAAGATTTCACAAGGTTTGGTTGATGGAGTTCGTAAGTGTTCAAGTGTTTTTTGCATTATGGCTAGGGTTGTTGAGAGTGATCCTAAGTCTAATATTTGATTTATTGATGTTGAAGAGAAATTAAATTTTATGATTCACCCTTTGGGGGTTCTCTTTGGTATCCATGCCTCTTCTATTATATGGTATCAATATCCAAATAAAATTCAACATAACATACAGGATTGTACAGGATTTACCCTTCACTCACAAGCGTGGAGAGAAATTTGAGAAGCTTTGTGTGGTCTAAAGTTGTTTAATTGTTTCTCTTGGTACCTTCATGAGTTTTTGTTGCCCAAGCATGAGGTTGGTGTAGGCTTTGATTATTTGAAGTTGTGATGAGCTATTTTGTCTACTAAATGGATAGTGTGATACTTAATGGACAATGAATCATAGAAACCATTACTCGAACACCCTCCTTTTCATGGGTAACATAAGATTAAGCAAAATTTTCTTAGAAGTGATGTTATTGCCACACTAGATGACTTTAACGTTAGCAATGCATTGGTGGTGCAAAAAATCTAAGCATGAGACTCTCTAATGCTCACTTGCAATGGGATGATTATGGTGATGACTATAAAATATATAAATAAACATGGCTATGTAATAATAATAATAAAAAAGGAACATAACCTACCTAAGGGGCACCCTTTCGCTTTGGTGATTGATTAATGCGTAAATCATGAAAAGGCTTATTGTAAGGATCTCATTTTCAATCTCATTCATTCTTTTATTAATTCTATATTATTTATTCTATAGGAATTTTATCTATCTTTCATTCTTAAGTTGGATATTTTACATATATAAACTCTTAATAGTTACATTGGTATCAAAGTTCTTTTTCAAGAATTTTTCTTTATTCTGACCTTTTGCATACACAAATTGCAAAGTTTCTTTAAGACTAGTCTTTTGACCACAAATCGACATTTTGCCAATTTTTTTTTCCAAATATTGGATAATTACTCTACTTTAAATAAATTTGAAGGAAACTCAAAAAACAAAAATAATCATATTTAGAGAAAAATTAAATAAGATTAAAACATCAGCAAACATCATTACTCTACTCTAAATCAATTTGAAGGGAACTCAAAAGAGAACAAATGAATAGGATACATCATACGCCAATGCAAACAATCTAATGCTTGTAAAACTTATGTAAAAAATTAATAAAAAATAAATTAAATATTTAAACCCAGAAAATAGAAGAAAAAAACAAAAAATCATCCTCATTAAAAAAAAAAAACTACATAAAAATAATGGAAAAATAAGAAATAAAAATCATAGGCAAAATGGTATCACTACTTTTGTCTCTTATAGGTCATGTATTCTCCTTTTCACTTACCTAGGGTAATTCACTCCATTGCACCAACCTTGAACTTAGCACAAACCACATAACTCCTTTACACTCCTTATGAATGATGATAAAATGACGATAAATGATAGTGATACCTTAGCACCTTTGATACATCCACTATTTATACAAGACTAATCTTGCACTTGCAAGCCCCTCCAGGGATAAATGGACAAAAATGTCTACAACACCAACTTCCACTATGCTTAATGGTGCCTTTATCCCCTTCATGATTGGTTCGTTGGCCACCCAACATCCAATAGTGGTGTGCCCATAGTGCCATCATTAGTCTACATCACCAAACATCATTACTCTACTCTAAATCAATTTGAAGGGAACTCAAAAGAGAACAAAGGAATAGGATTAAAACATCACCAAGCATCCATTCAAAAACCAGTATACATCATACGCCAATGCAAACAATCTAATGCTTGTAAAACTTGTGTAAAAAATTAATAAAAAATAAACTAAATTTAAAAAAATAAAAAATAAATAAGAAACATCCTCATTAAAAAAAAAAAAAACTACATAAAATAATGGAAAAATAAAAAAATAAAAATCATAGGCAAAAATGGTATCACTACTTTGTCTCTCATAGGTCATGTATTCTCCTTTTCACTTACCTGGGGTAATTCACTCCATTGCACCAACCTTGAACTTAGCACAAAGCACATAACTCCTTTACACTCCTTATGAATGATGATCGTATCTATGGTAATTCAGTTCATTGCACCAACCTTGAACTTAGCACAAACCGCATAACTCCTTTACACTCCTTATGAATGATGATAAATGATTGAGTGATACCTTAGCACCTTTGATACATCCACTATTTATACAAGACTAATCTTGCACTTGCAAGCCCCTCCAAGCCTAAATGGACAAAAATGTCTACAACACCAACTTCCACTATGCTTAATGGTGGCTTTATCCCATCCATGATTGGTTCGTTGGCCACCCAACATCCAATGGTGAACTTCCACTATGCTTAATGGTGGCTTTATCCCATCCATGATTGGTTCGTTGGCCACCCAACATCCAATGGTGGTGTGCCCACAGTGCCGTGTGCTTTGCTACACTCAATGCACCCAAGTGTGTCCAAAAGTGTCCAATGCATGTGTGCCCAACAGATGTGTACCCGATTGATATGTGTCTAATAAAGTACATTTCATGATTACACTCCACGAATGTTTATGTCTCAATGCACTTCAACAATCACAAATAAATCTTCTGGGATGGGTACTTGGCTTTGGGTACTAAGCAGCTCAGGGGCTAATGCTGGCTGGTGTATGGATTATGGGACATGAATGCAGGCAGCATGCCTTAGGTGAATTCTCTTGAGTCGATGGCACAGTTAGGTTCATTCATCATCCGTGCCTTCTTGTGCCCCTATTTGCCCTGGAACACAGGCATCGATTACACATCTGGTGTACAGTTAGAGGTTGAAAAGCTTGCTATTTTGGGGTGTCCTCTGACAGAATCTGTTGCTGTTCGTCACATGACTGCCTAATTTTCATATAGCTCCATTGGTGGCATCGGTGGATAGATTGAGATCATGTTTCAAATTCGATGGGTTTCCACAATCTGGAACATTGCCATGCTCTCAGAACCAGAATTACCAGCTGTATGATAATTTCCATCAGATTCAGTAGCAAGGTCTATCTGTTCATGAATATTTTCTTCCAAGGACATATGATTGATGGGCTTCTGGTGATCGGCTCCCAAGAGAAGGAACTTCAGAAAATAAACTGGATCAAAACCGTTTTCTGGTCCTGATCTTCCAGTGGCTTCATTTTGGTCGTCCATGGTCAACTTTTATTTAGCAGTTGAACATCCAGCTGATGATCCCAAAGAGATCTGAAGAATCTTAAACATGTTGAGAATTCCAACTCCCATGGAACTGTTTCAAAATTCTCTCAGTCCTGAAAGACTTCCCTAGCTGCCGCTGATCCGGTGGATATTCAGTACAAGGTGGAAACATTGTTAGAACCTGCGATGAAGCAAAACAAATTAACCTCTTATAATTTAAAAAAAAAACCCACACTTCTACTTATATATAAGCAAATGATACAAGATACAATCCCTATAAAAACTATTTAAGAACTTTAGCTCTAGATTTGAACAATATCATTCATAAATCGAGAATCCACATTGAACACCAATAGCAGATTCTATGAAACAATATCAACTTGCGTATTCAAATATGCTCTGATCCTACCATTATAAACCCTAAATGCTACCACTCTGCATCCTCAGTCACTGGGAGAAAAAAAACTTATATGGTTCTAAAAATAATAACTGGACATAATATAGGAACAGCTTTAAATATACAGACAAACAAATTTCACTAGAAACCTACGAGTGTAGGAAATTCTATTCTTATGCTCGTAGTGAACCTCAATCTGTGTACGTTCTCAAAATCAACTATAGTTCCATAACAATAAACACACCGAACTGCCTTCTTCCTTCTCCATAGGGTTAAGAACTGTCAACTGTAATATTGACCATAAAATGAGTCAGAACAGCTCTTATTAGATTTCAGAAATCACCACTGCCTGCAAATAGGTTCTAGATACTAAAATCAATACGATTAGGAAGATTTATTTGTTCTTAAATTCCAGTCAGACCATAAAATGAGTCAGAAAAGCACTTATTTGATTTCAGAAATCACCACTGCCTGCAAATAGGTTCTAGATACTAAAATCAATACGATTAGGAAGATTTATTTGTTCTTAAATTCCAGTCAGCTCTTATTAGCAGAGATATTGCAGCAACCTTTACACTCCACATAACTTCAGCAAAGGGGCAGTACTGAAGTTGTTTGAATATTGTTGTATTTGGGTCATTGTCCCTGGAACCTGAGCCCAAGAATTTTTTTATCTTTTATTCTATAGGGTGGTCTTAGGGAAGGAATTTGTAGCTTCCTTCAAGAGGTTGTCGCCTCTTTCCAGTGGGAGTTGGTAAATCTTGGGGTTGTAGCCCTTCCAGTTATATGATCTGATAATGAGATATTAGACAATTATTAAGATATTACAGACTCATGTGCATGGATTTGCCTATGTTACTTTGTACAATGGATCGATAAGATTGCGAAATACATAGACAATGAAGCAGTGAAAGAACATAATAGACAACACACATAAACACAACAAGTTTAATAAGGAGTTCACCCAACATCTCCTCGTCCAGCCTTCAGTGGTGACCTCTCTATTATGTCTTCAAAAACAGAGTTTTACAGAAGTATGAGCTCAATTTGAGTCTCAACACACAACAGATACAACAGCGAAAGTTTTGCTTGAACCCCTCAAGCCTCTCTGAGTACACAAACTCTCTCTATCACTCTGTCTCTGTCTTTGCTCTGTCTCAACATTGCCTATCTTTGTCTTCTCTCTATCTGTGGTTTTAAAGCCAATCAGCATTGTTTGTTCATTTCTCCTTCTCAAGCTCTCTAGCTTCCCAACCTCTGTCTGCTCAGATCCCCCTCTAAGCGTTAGCAATCATTTCTAAACGCTTTCAAGGATGGTGGCCACCTGTTCTGTAACGGAATGGGTCATCGGGCCTTTGAAATTCCTAGAAACTGCGTTCTCTGTGTTCACAAAGAAATACATTAAAAACTATGAAAAATCACCAATCTTCCGTTTATCGGATTTGAAATGTTATCAATTCCCCTTATAACTCCTATCGGGTCCGCCTGTATATCAACATCACATCTCCACCATTGATCTAGGAGATCCAGATCCAACGACTGTGGTTCATTTCGGGCGGCTCTTCTGTATAGGGGTTAACCGCCCGATAAGGGTGGTTTTCTCTCTCCTTAGCCTGGACACGTGGCAGCCAGTGTATGGGATCGGGCGGAGCCCGACCCAAACCACTTACCGCCTTTGGCCCGCCCGAAATCCCACTTATATCGTGATTTCCCTTTGTATTTAAAAATACATTAAAACATTGAAAAACCCCGTAAAATGGCTTTATCGGACTTGAAATCATATATAATAGCATTAATAAACCCTTTCGGGTCCGGTTTCATCGCATCGACGCTTTTTCCTTTGTATTTCGTTTATTTAACGAAAATGCAAAATACAAAGGAAAACCTTGTTTTCCGGATCTCAAAATATATATAATATCATCTATATTTTCATCAGGTCCAGCTGTCGCAAGCCATATGTCTATCGGCCCTGCTCCATTGTAATGTGCCGACGCAATGTTGCAATGCGAATGATCGCAATCGCACATCACACATACCCGGGTCGTTGTAAGAGCTCCTTTGTATTTGCCGATAGCAAATTGCGATACAACTTGGGCCGTCGATCTGCGTGCTTGATCAATGGTCCTCATTGACTCTGCTGATCGCTATCGCAAGTTCCATATGGTGTGCTCCAATATCCTTCACCTGCCACCGCCGATTGCGATTTGCCGATCGGATCTAGACCGTTGATTGGCCAGATCTGACGGCTCCGTTACAAAGTTGTTTTAAGCCTCCGATAACCCTGTTTTCACTGCTTTCTCCATGTTTTTGCCTCCAGATAGTGTAATCCGACTTTTTAACAGGTTCTTCTTTTGCGATAGTTTTGAATGTTTGAAGACTTAGAAGGTTTTCTAAGATCCATTTGGATCATTATAGCTGGTAAATTCAAAAGTTGTAGCTTCCCTTGTAATATAAATATATTGTTCATATATATCTTGTGTTCTTTTGATGTGATGTTATTGGTTAATTGTTTTGATACTTAAATTGTTGAAATTTATGAAACACTGATTCACCTCCCCCTAGTATTTTCAAACAAAACATCATTTCAACTCTTAAACCTAAGTAAGTTTATCCCCTAACAAAACTCGTTTCTAAGTAATGGATCTGAGAATGAACTCTCCATAAAAGAAGACAACCCAATCAAGACGTGGTAAAGGAAAGAACTAGAAAAGTTTTTTGAAAGTTTCATCTCTACCACTAATTCATTGTTGAGTTGATGTCCTACTGAAAGGAAACCACCTGTATTTATTTGTGGAGCCAAAAAAGCTTTTCTTTTGATTTCAGAAATCACCACTGCCTGCAAATAGGTTCTAGATACTAAAATCAATACGATTAGGAAGATTTATTTGTTCTTAAATTCTAGTCAGCTCTTATTTGCGGAGATTTTTCAGATGAAAATTGCCTAATTGAACACAGTATTCATGATCTAACATCTAGAAATAACAATTATACATGTCATTTGATGCTCATATATTATGACCTTAAAAGCACATACCTAGTTGTAAGGATTCTGTCACTATTAGGGCTGGTCTTCTAGACATTCAAAATAGACCAAATATATTACAAACCTATGGTACCTTCTGAGTACTCTTCTTCCCTCAGCAAAATGAAGTCATGATCCCGGGCGCCCATAGAAATATAAAACATACTCTAATAAAACAAAAACAGCACAATGTGGAACTCAAAATGATGTTGCATACTGCATAAAGTTTCAACATAAGAAATATACTATGGAACTTCAAAGTCATCCATGGTAGGATGCCCCTTCTTGTCTTATGCAATGTTCTGCCATGAAGAATCGAAACTTAAACAACTATATCTCAAAACTTTTATTTATATATCTTGAAGTCATTTTGCCTATTTGTAATTTTTGTACCACCCAATAGAAATCAACCAACTTGCATGTTTCGACGCTTATTGTGGCCAGTTTCGAGAATTTACTTTTATGGGAGTTCATTATGTTATTTGGATTTTGCTTTTCTTATTATGAAAATACTTTGTGTCTTAGTACAGAATTACAAGCGTTGAAAGGTAAAAGTAAAATAATTATTATTTTATTTGAAACCATCCAAGTATAACAGTAAGGGTGATTTGAACACTGCCACGAACCTATCTATTAACTCAATAAAACAGCAGCCTGGTTGCTTCTTCACTTCTCTCTCTTTCATCATTGTCCTCAACATCGCTACATCCTCCCACCCGCCTGCCTCAGCATAGATGTTCGACCACAATACATAATACCAACATTGTTAGGTATTTCTTTTATAATTTCATGTGCTTCATCTCATCTCTGCCGAGGGGACAAGGTCAATTCAACCTCATGCCTCGAAGTATTGCCAGACCCAGCAACCAACCCTGCATGAGAGCTGGCTTGCAAAAGACCAGTCAAGGCAATATGATCGAGTCTTTTACCTGTCTGCTGCAATTCGGTAAAAAGGGCAAGAGCAATTCACTATAATTTGACTCATATCATATACAAACATTTGAATATAATTTGACCTGCATTCACTGTAAGTTGACTTATATCACATCTTATCTTTAAGATCAGAATTTAAATAACAATAGATTTACTGCAATTTAAAACTACAAACTTTCCAATAATATTACGACGTTAGACACACTCAAGATTCAAGGTTTTTCAACACCAGTTGTAAACAAATCAGTTTCGAGATAATGTTAAGTAAACAAATCACAAGGTTCTCAGTCAATCACATCTGGGATACGTTTTCTCTCATGCAAGTCACAACTCTACTAACTAGATCTTTAAGATGTTCAAAAACATTACACGACCCATACCAAACTTTATTTTGGTATGCAACACTCAAGTCAAAGCTATACAAGTTTATTTTGATTGTGATAAAAAAACCCTCAAATTATATATTACTTTCAACTGCATAACCTAAGTTGTAAGAGAGCCTAAGATGGAAACTGAATGCAAGCTCTACAAAAGGCACCAAAGCACCAATTCAGAGATTCTAACCATAGAAAATATCTTCAACTCCACCATGGGCTCCATAAATGGTAGACTTTCATAAACACCAGCTCATCAATTCTTTGTGACAAAATTGAAAAATTCAATGAATCTGCAAAACATTGGCACCATTCTAGTTTGAATCTTTGTAACATGCTGTGGATTGATTGATAAAAAAAATCAGTTTCAGTTACTTGTTCATAGAGCTTCCACTGTAAACATTTAAAGACTGAGGTGCCAGGGAGTTCACTGCCACAACTCTATGAGCTGCTGTCTTCAGGAGATTTTTTGATGCTGCAGATGGATAATTATTTCCACTCAAATTAGACATAGATGAGATGAACTTCTCTTTAGAAATTGATTTCTCAAGAACAACATGCCCAGATGCCCAAGCATTGTTGTCAACACCAGCTTCCTCTAAACCTTGAACAATGACCTTGGACACACACTTTTCCATGTTAATGCCAAACCGTATTCATTTGCCCCAAAATCAGTGAGATTGAAACTCAACATTGGTCAATGGACCCCTTGTCAGCTTTGAATTCAAGGCCTTTTCAGTCCACAAAAGACATTTACTCAAGTAAAAGAAATTGTGCTTGTTCAAGAATCAATTAGTGATTGAACCTCACCAATCAAGTATGTATGTGTGTCAATTGACAATTTAATATTAATGGTTGTAATAAAAGCACATCTACCAATAAAGGCGCAAAAAATCCTTTGAAATACTAACATGGATATAAATGTTTATTACATTTCAAACTCTGAGATAGAAATACAATACTCATGGCATTCAAACAAGACACTTCACCTTTTTGGGATGACCCCTCAACGTAAGAAATCATGGAAAGACCTTAACTTACAGACTCTTGTGATCACTGTCCCTGGCAAAGATCAACAGAATGTTCATGCAAAGACCTTAACCTATAGGCTCTTGTGATCACTCCTCCCCGGTAAAATTTAAAAAATGTTCATGGAAAAACCTTAACCTATGGACTCTTGTAGTTGTGATCACTCCATCCCTGGTGAAGATCAAAAGAATGCTCATGGTTTAGAGTACATGAAATGACTGGAAAGCAGTGAATCCTTTCCTTCATTAGAAGAGGGAAGCCTTTTGTTAGCCAGAACAGGCAAGCTCTATTTATATGAATGAACATGTCCTGTTGAAAATTAGCGAGAAAAGTGATTCCTTGATTTGTGCCTTAATTCAAGGAGTCAAAGTCGAGTTCCTTTTTTTGTGCATGGTCGAGTTCCTAAAATTTAGGAGTTTCCCTAAAAATTAGGAGTGCATGAGGCAGTTAACTAATGTGTTGAAGTTGAAGGTCAAGTTTTGATCTTCTAGTGTGAGTTAAATTGGGAACTGAAATCTTAAGTGGAGTTAGCCTCCTAAATTTTAGTGGAGTTGTTGACTTTTGTTAACTAGAAAAGCTCCAGCTCAATTCCTTAATTAGAAAACTCACTAATTTTAACCATTCGAATTGCCTTTAAAAGAAGGAACGAAGGCACAAATTTAATCATTGTTTTGGTGAGCACGAGTTGGTGAAACCAAGCAATAGGAAGCACAAGTTTGCGCATGGAGCTTGTGAGAAGAAGAGTGTGCAAGAGAAGCTTGTGCACAGGTAGGGCAGCCAGAGATCAGCAGTCTTGCAAGGGTTTCATGCTTAGGATAAGCAGGGAGGAAGGTGTATTCTCCAAGTGAAACAGTTGTATCTGTAAGAGATCAATTGCTCAGTTTTTTTGCTATCAATAAAATTATCATCAAGCAGGGGTTTTCCTGGTTGGGTTCCCTAGACACTTCTGTATTTTTGAATTGTGTGACTCTTTTTTGTTTCTGTTCCTAATTCCGCTGCAAATTGAGAAGAAAAATTTTGTGTTTGTAAGAAAAGAAAGTGTTTTTCAGATTGTTCTTATTAGCATATCAGAATTTCATGGAAATTCTATATGATATCAGAGCAGCTGGAACAGATTTAAGGGTCATCAAAAGTGCATCTTGCATAAAGAGAAAGAAATATAATCTCAGGTTGGTGATTCTACTTCCAAGTTTTATGTTGATTGAATGTTAGGTGATGAGGATTGTTCAGAGTGTTGAACAGCAGTTCTGTAGCAGCCTAGGTACAGTGTATTGGAGGCCTGTTAGTGGTTGTCTAGTTGCCCTAAGTGTTGTGGACAAGTGGCAGACTTGTCACAACAAGTGGGTTGTATTTTGATACCCTAAGGATTGACTTTTGGAGCAACCAAGAGCAGTCAAGTGGGTTGGTTTTGCTGCCCTAGTTCACTGGTTTGGTGTTTGACAAATCAGAGATAAGAGGGCTCGTTGCAAAAGTCGTAGATCAGTCAAGGAGTGACTGTATGTGGGCAGATCTGAAAGCCCTAAGAAGAGTGACAGTAGCAGTTGATATGTCACAGAGATAGGGCAGATCTGGAAGGCTGAGCACTGTTCACAAACGTAGTTGTGAACAGTGACTTTCGTATGCAGTATGCAGTAGCTTGAAGACCTCAAGTACAGTATGCATGAAAGGAGCCATGGACTGTTAGGAGGCAGATTGATGGAGCCCTAGTTCAGGGAAGATCCAAAAGACCCTATGTGCAAACTTCTTAATGGAGCTAGAAGGCTGGTAGTGGGCAGATCAGTGAGCCAAAGTTCAGTGACACAAAAGGAGTTGTGATCATTGATAGTGGCAGATTGTGGAGCTGGAGATACATGCCTTCAGAGGGAGCAGCCTTCAGCAGCAAGGCAGGAAGTGCTCAGAATAGAGAAGCAATGGACTCGCAGAGTATGGTGGGAAAGAACATGTCTACAAAGCAGGTTCTGCAGAAGAAAGCGGGGAAGCCTTCTAGTTTACAAGGAGTAGTTGTATCAGGGAAGAACTTGGTGGTGTTGGAGACATATCCAGGTAGATGAGTTTCTTCCAGGAACACCTTCCTCGCATAGAGGGAGTGTTGAAAATTAGCAAGAAAATTGATTCCTTCATTTGTGCCTTAATTCAAGGAGTCAAAATCGAGTTTTTTTGTGCATGGTCGAATTCCTAAAATTTAGGAGTTTCCCTAAAAATTAAGAGTGAATGAAGCAGTTAACTGCTCTGTTGAAGTTGAAGGTAAAGTTTTGATCTTCTAGTGTGAGTTAAATTGGGAACTGAAAGCTTAAGTGGAGTTAGCCTCCTAAATCTTAGGAGGATAAAGTTAACTAGTTCTGTTGACTTTCGTTAACTAGAAAAGCTCCAGTTCAATTCCTTAATTAGAAAACTCACTAATTTTAACCATTCGAATTGCCTTTAAAAGAAGGAACAAAGGCACAAGTTTAATCATTGTTTTGGTGAACGTGAGTTGGCGAGACCAAGCAATAGGAAGCACAAGTTTGTGCATGGAGCTTGTGAGAGGGAGAATGTGCAAGAGAAGTTTGTGCACAAGTTGGTAGAGGGCAGTAAAGATCAGCAGAGGGTTTCATGCTTTAGTATAAGCAGGGAGAAAGGTGTATTCTCCAAGTGAAACAGTTGTATTTGTAAGAGACCAATTGCTCAGTTTTTTTGCTATCAATAAAATTCTCATCAAGCATAGGGTTTTCCCGGTTGGGTTCCTTGGACAATTCTGTGTTTTTGAATTGTGTGACTGTGTTTTATTTCTGTTCCTAATCCCACTGCAAATTGAGTAGAGAAATTATGTGTTTGCAAGAAAACAAAGTGTTTTTCAGATTGTTCTTATTAGCAGATCAGAATTTGGTGGAAATTCTACATGCCCCTAGTCAAAAACACCAATTTATAAACCCCTCATTTTCTAGAAACGGCATCATTATGTAAAATAAATCTTTGATTTTTAAGCTAGACAGTCGTTGCCATGGTAAAAGTTAAACTGGAAAATTTTCATAAATTAATCCTATATAGAGTAGAAGTATGATTCCAAACTGTTTTTACACATATTTACTTACAAGCTCCTTTGGCTTGGTGGAAAACCAAAAACAGAACCTAAGTCACAGGGTTCGTCGAACCTGAAACTTTAGGTTTGAAATTCGGCAAACACAAAAAATAGAAAAATTGAGGTTTGATTGGGTTCGTCGAACTTGAACCTTTAGGTTTGAAATTCGGTGAACCCCAAAAAAAATTGAGGTTTGATTAGGTTCACCGAACCTCCAAGACGAACCTAGTAACAAACCTACATGAACTCGAACCTAAAAACGAATTCAAACCTTAAGGCAAATTTAATCAAATTTTTTTTAGGTTCGACATCAATTCTAATTTAGGGTTTATTTAGTTTTATTAAAAAATTAATAACCAACCAAGAAAAAAAAATCAAGGGAACATAGTATGCGTCTCATTTATGAGCTTGGAGGTGCACATCTCATTTTCAAACTTCATCTTTGGCAGCATGCATTTCTCTGCTATCTCGGACCTCGAACATCCCTCACCACTACAATGTGTTACGTGTATAGTTATACTAGAAATGCTCGAGGCTCCAGCATCCACTCGACTCTCCCTCATTGCCTCCCTCCACTAGGTATGTCACCTCGTGTACAGTGTATATACTATAAACCATGCGCCCAATGCCTCTCTCATGGAGCAAACATTGCTCGCTACCTATCAATTGTTGTTTGAAATTATCGATCATTGTTGTTATTAATAGTAAACTTTAAAAATGGAATATTACATTTTATACACTTTAAAATTATATATATATATATATAGTTTAAAAATGTATATAGTTGAACCTCATCCAAACCCCATTGGAAAATCCAAACCTGAATCGAATTTAATCATTGTCAAATCAAAACTCGAACCCGAACCATGCGACATAGAATGAAACATGTCCAAAGCCTTTACCAAATATTAGTACGTGGATTTCTATATGTAGCTCTGTCAAAATTTTATTTTGGATAGTACTTTGAACAAGACATAGAAGTTGAAGTCATGATATTTTAGGCTTGTCAACCTCAAACCCTTGGTGGAGCATAGAAAAGCTTTTTGGCTCCACAAATAAATACAGGTGGTTTCCTATCAGTAGGACATTAACTCAAGAATGAATTAGTGGTAGAGATGAAACTTTCAAAAAACTTTTCTAGTCTTTTCCTTTACCATGTCTTGATTGGGTTGTCTCCTTTTATGGAGAGTTCATTCTCAGATCCATTACTTAGAAACGAGTCTTGTTAGGGGATAAACTTACTTAGGTTTAAGAGTTGAAATGATGTTTTGTTGAAAATGCTAGGGGGAGGTGAATCAGTATTTCATAAATTTCAACAATTTAAGTATCAAAACAATTAACCAATAACATCACATCAAAAGAACACAATATATATATGACAAGATATTTATATTACAAGGGAAGCTACAACTTCTGAATTTACCAGTTATAACTAGAAGGGCTACAACCCCAAGATTTACAAACTCCCACTAGAAAGAGGCGACAACCTCCTGAAGGAAGCTAAAAGATAAACAAAATTCTTGGGCTCAGGTTCCAATAACCCAAATACAACAATATTCAAACAAATTCAGTACTGCCCCTTTGCCATGTCCAATAGGCAATCAATACAATTCGTACCTTGAATCATTAATACAACAGGTGCCCTTACTCTGTCCTCCACAGCTTCCTTCAACAAAGGTTGCTTCTTGATGAGGCTCATCAACGGGTAAATTATATGGACCTTAATGCACCTCCAGCTTACTAAAATCAACTTTTCTCATAATTCTTTACATGTTTTAATTATATTTTGTTTAATGAGGAGAGTAAAGATGAGATGTCATGGCTAGTGGTCTAATGTGCATTGGTTGCAGGTTTTGGAGCAAATTTTGGCTAATTAAAGTGCAACAACTCGAATGAAGACAAGCAAGAGGGATTCTAGGAGATAGGATCTCCCTCCTTAACTCCTCACTCACTCGAAGATTCCTCAATCAAATCTCATCAACTCGGAGTTGCAAGCAGCCAAGTCATAAGGTTCATTGGCAGCCAAGCCAGTGACAGTTGACGACCAGTTAATCTCGAGATTGGGAGCCAAGCCTCCCTAAATTTAAGGAAGTTGTTGGTAACTTCAGTTGTATAAATCAAGAGGCCTAGAGCCTCATTAGGATTCAGATTTTTTGTGCAAGATAGCTAAGCAGCATTTTCGAGTTGAAGCATTGTAACCAAGCACTCTTGTGTATTTCTAATATTTTAATGAAAATGAGCAGCATTCCCTTGATCCAACACTAAGTTGACTCAGAGGGTTGAAGCTCTTGGGTTAGGGCCCAACCCTAGCAACAAAGGTTCCTCTTGTTGTATGTGTATTCTTAGGTTATACTCATAGTTAGTTGCTAAACTGATTTTGGCATTGTTAATTTGCAAACACTGGTAGGGTTAATTAGTTTGCTTCCGTTTGTGGATAGTTCTAACAGTAGCATCGTAGTGACAAGAAGATATTCCAAAAAAGCTAACAACAAGTGGTTTTCACCTCATTCGTCCCTTTCAAGGATCATGGTTTGAGGAACACTTCCCATATAGCGCAAAAAGACAAAATTCTTGCTTTTTGTGTAATCTAGGATTTCCTACTAATTAGGTCATTATCTTTTAGTTTCATAGGATAAGCTGCAATTGGCATTTTGGATCTCTTAGGTTCTGCACTGATTTCATATCGCTTTTGTATTGGTTTCAAGCACTTCAATGCATGAACTTAGCAAATAAATGGTGACAACTTTGTTTTCTTCTATTTGAATAAACCCTTCTTGTTTTTAGATGAATTTATGTATAAATGCCAATAGTGATGTGTGTTGTTGCAGGAGTTTCTACATTACAAGGAGACCTCATCTCATCAGCCTCAGCCAAGCCATATCCACCCATGATTGCCAAAAGTCACTAAGGTCTCAATTCGAATTCTTGTTTTATGAGGAAAACTTGCCATCTCCATTGAGCAAATCCAACCATCTTAAAGCTTTTGCTTGAGTTCTGAGTAAGTGCCTACCACTTCCATGCCTTATTCCCTCCTTATTCACCTTTTCCAAGCTCCATCCCACCTTCTAGACCACTCCCTAAGCTTTCGGCCTATTCCTGTAGTAAAACAGGGGATCCTGTAGGAGAACTAGTACATCTTGTAGGAAAACCTGTAGCAGCCTGTTTTGAGCCCGAATTGAGAAAAATCATCACTCAAGCCAGGATTAGGCCCCTACTTGCCCTCCAAGCCATCTGAACCATTGTACTCCTCTTCCTCCACACCTATCCCCCTGCCAAAGAACCAAGAAAGATTAGCATTTACATTTTTCAAGCAAAACGTTAAAGAAAAGGAGATCGTTTATGTTTATTCATGGACACAGCAGTTAGTACTCTCTAGATCTGATTTCATGCTTAGATTAGTTAAAACCTCACATGTGTTAAAGTAGGGTTCTTTTGCAAGCAAGGTATGTTAGCAAGTAGATAGAGGATTTCATGTTATTTTGCAAGCATTTTTTCAGTCTTTCATTCTTGCAATAGGCAGCATTTCTTTTCTCCCAATTAGGGTAAATTTCCCTTCTCCAGTTGGTAATCAGACTTCTTCTAGTCAATAGAAGGTTGGTTTGAGAAACCCTAGTGGTCTATCGCCCCAGCTCAGCAGTGACAAAGAGTAGACCAATTACATCTATTTGTGTATACAGCACTGTCACCTCCAAGTTTGTACGAACCCTGGGTTGATGAAGTAAAGTCGGTAGCCCCAGGAGTTGCAACATCCTTGCTGCAATACTGGTGCTCATCACTTCCTGCTTCAAGACTCAATATCAAAGTCTGCTCTAGAATATCAGAGATCTGCTACAAATCAAAGTCTGCTCCAGAATGTCAGAGGTCTGCTACAAATCAAAGTCTGCTCTAGAATGTCAGAGATCTGCTTCAAATCAAAGTCTGCTCTAGAATGTCAAAGACCTAGTACAAATCCAAGTCTGCTCTAGAATATCAAGGGGCTACTACAAATCAAGGTCTTCTCCAAAATATCAAGGGGCTGCTACAGGTCAAGGTCTGCTTACACTTCAACTCAAATACTTAAGCAAACTTATCTTCAAACTCATACAACCTTAATCACCTTTTAGATTGCATCAGTCTTGTCAGTAATCAATCTAAAGTGTGCCTCGAGTTTGAATCAGAGATCACTCTTGAAAGGAGGCCACAGATAACCTTAATTTCAGACCTGTTACAGAGAGCCCTAAGTCAAGTCTACCTCAAGTGACATTTGTCTCAGGTCAAAAGCTTAGAAAATTTTCAGGCCAGTCTCAAGATGACTACCTCATGTTAGCGAAAATAGGGCTCAAATTTTTCCTTTCATTTAGTGAGTTATCCTTCAAGAATCCATCTTTAAACGGGGATGTTCTATGTTTAGTAAAAATCCACAAATGATCTTGGTTAGGGCTTGTATTTCTCCGATAGGCTGAATGAGGTCACAGAGATTATGTCTTAGGGAGGCCGCGGGTCTGCCTCAAGGAGGCCAAATAAATGCCTCAGGACCAGCAAAAAAAAAAAAACCACAAAAAATATAAAAAGCAACTTAAATACCCTTCTTGAATTTCAGCCTTCTCCAGATATTCAATATGGTTCAAGCCTCAAATCAACTTTGGCGAGTTACTTGATCATATCATGCCACAGATGCTTGTCATTTGTGCTCCACAGTTGGGCTATAAATAGTTTTGGTGGGAGGCCTATTATTTTAGGGCCGACCTAAAACAAATAGAAATTGAAAGATCACGTCTATACTAGTGCTGACCTAAACCATAAAAATAAGGAACAAAAAATTAAAAAATTAAAAATAAAAAAAAATCCCTTTGAAGAGCCACATCTATTTAAGAACCAACCTGAACAAGGAGGTTTAGGTACATTAAAAAATATTTTTCGTCTCTCATAATGCCTTTGTTCAAGGCTGACTTAGACATGTGGATTTAGAACAATTTGAATTTCAATTTTGACCTCCTTCTAAGGCATCAATGACCTTTCTTTTGCCATGAACATGTGGGGCAAGATGTTGGTGCTAAACCCATCCATTTAGGGCATCAGACTTCAAAAATCAACATCTCTCCAACCAAGAGGACCCACAAATATGCCACCTATCAAACGAAATGGTATGACAAGGTCTATCAATCTAGGAGGTCCTTATGTCCAAATTCACTCTCTTGAATGCATATCATCAAACAAATACTGGCCCATTCACCCTTTGACATAAATGAAAAATTTTCCAACATGTTTCTCATAGGGAAGAAAACAAATTATGTTTTATTTAACAATACTTAGCTTATTACAAGCTTCTTTTGATATGACAACGCACTAATACGTGCCAAGGTATCAATGCAAATCTTCTTAGTTCAAGTGTAGAAAGTGGAAATGGATGTGACTTATTTGAAATAACTATTAGATTTTTAACGAGCTGCCACCTATATTACGATAAGGGTGCCTCCATTCTTTCTCTAGTCCACTCAATCCCATCTAGACAATCTAAACACAATGAGTGTGACAAGCCACGCAATTGAGTCATCCATGTAGTCTAGAAGCAAGAGTGTTGACATAGTTGGCCTCCTTTGCCAACTCACAAGGACCACAATGATTGTTCACACAATGCTTGTAACTCACCATAAATGTGTGTAGGAGTTTTGTAATGATCTAGGTCAAATTCCTAGGGTTTCTTAAGTACCTAGGGTCTCCATCATTAGTGGAATAGGGTAATTCTGCCCTAGGGTTACTTAGGGTACCAAGGTTTTAACAAAATTTATTTTCCCCATACATCAATTAATTCAACACAAATAATGTATTCTTCAATGGAATTACCCTTGAAGCAAGAATGTTGACATAGTTGGCCTCATTTGCCAGCTCACAAGGACCACAATGATTGTTCACACAATGCTTGTAACTCACCATAAATGTGTGTAGGAGTTTTGTAATGGTCTAGGTCAAATTCCTAGGGTTTCTTAGGTACCTAGGGTCTCCATCATTAGTGGACTAGGGTAATTCTACCCTAGGGTTACTTAGGGTACCAAGGTTTCAACAAAATTTCTTTTCCCCATACATCAATTAATTCAACACAAATAATGTACTCTTCAATGGACAGTACCAACTTCTCAATGATACAATAGACTAAACAAATTAATGTAGCATTCAATGGATTTAAACTCCTAATCAACAAATGCAATAAACACAACAGTACGGTTTATTATGCATCAAATCCACATCACAATATTACACAGTACAATCCATGTTCAGTGGTGGCAGACAGAACCAATTTGATAATGAAATGACACTTTAACTAGAGATCCAAGTGATACCTACTACTAAACCCTATGTGTAATCTTGTCTGCTCAAAAGATTCACGCTTGCCTCAGGTACATACTCTATTCCTACTCAGTCCACTCCAACAGACTTGAACATCTTTTCTCAGGAACCCATCCACTCTCCTACACGTTCCACATCCACTTTAGGGATCTGCTACAAGAATCCACACTACTGGCCTAGAAGATTCACTTGGACTTTAGAATATTTGGCTCACCCTCTAAGTTCCCTGCGGAAACCTTGAATTTGTCACGGAATTGCTTCAGGAAACTTCAACTATCACAGAGTGGTGACAATCTCACAAGAACCCTCGCATTTGTTAGAATTTGTCCTTCACTTGGCCCAGAATACTCCTCTATCTCAGAAGTAATGTTTTTGTGTGTCATAGAGCAACTCGTACGGCCTCAGAGTAGGTATGTTCCAAAATTGTGCTTCTATTTGCCTTCAAACCAGACTTGCTGACCTCAGGGATGAATCTAACTTCTTTCTTTAGATGTTGTCATGGACAGAATTCGGTTGATAATCTTCCTCAAACCAAAGATCTTCTTCCAATAATCCTACACCTGAACAAAGTAGAGAAAATAGGAAAAATAGAGAAGAAAATAAGTTTATCTACTAGGGTGGAATCTTTCACCACCGAAATTGATAGGAGAAAAGGGGTCTTAAAACCCTCAGAGCCTTTGGCTCAAAGAAAACAAAAATAAATGATCCAATCCAATGATGATTTAAATGAATCTAATCCCTTAGTATTTATAGATTTCCTTGAGGGGATTTTTCTCCTTAATTGATTGAGTGAGGTTCACACCAAACCCCAACTTTCGATTTTTTTTTGCCCAACTTTCCCAAAACTTGCCTTTCATTGCGCAAACATTGGGTATTTTTGGGTTTTCCCCTTTATCAATGATCGATGGGCTACTCTGTATTTTTGGCAATTAATTTAGTGAGAACATTACAAGTTTTTATGTTATCCTCAAGTAGATTTGTATAACTAATATGAAAAGAAAAATATATCTATACAATAGATTCATGTTTACATAATACGACATGCAAAATCCAACACTACACTACCTACTATCCTAAGGTTGATTTATGTATAGCAATTGTGAGATGCAAAAAAATATAGAACAAATTTATACATGCATAATACAAAATGAAAAATCCATACAATACACTTCCTACATTCAAGGTAAGGAACTTGAAAACATAATATACATCCCTTTCCCTGTAATCTTAGATAACCAACCTAGATCCATCTTAACTCTGGATCTATCAAGCGCCGAGAGGCATCAAATCTCTTGAGGTGCAAACCTCTTTTTTGAGTGCAAAACTTGACGAAAGGTTTGCACCTTGACAAATTTGATCCCTCTTGGTTCTTGATAGATACGGAGTTAAGATAGATCTAGGTTGGTTTCAATAGTGTGCATCCAAAGAAAATATAACAATCATATGATTAATTTTATCAATAATATGTAAATTCATCTAATATTAATATAATCATTTTAAATTTATATGTTAATCTAGTCATTTTAATTTTAAATTTGCTTAGTTACCTCAATTTTTTGAGATGATAAATATTGTTAATAACTTTATTGATGAAATAATTTTTTTGCATGTAAAGTGACAATGTAATAATGTAATAATGTTGAATGATAGAAAATGTGAATAATAAGAATACAATCAATTACAAATAGTCTTCATTGTGATTAATCTCAAACTATTTTCTTCTACTATTCTTATTGTCACCCTTGTTAATTTTGTCATCTTTTCATATCGATTGTCATCTTTTATAACCCTTGTGGGTCAATTAAGATAGTTGTTTGTGGAACTTGTCCACTTTCCTATTGTTGGCCTCCCTCACCTATTCTATATAAAGGGAGGAGAGAGTCTTTGTATACATTCATTATTCACATCATCTTGTCTTAGAGATGTGAGAGTCCATTAGATAATTTATGTAGAAAAATTTAGTATTGTTTAGCCTTCACAGTTTCTAATTTTTGCTTAGATTCTAATACTCACATCCTCTTAACATATCACTGATATAAAAATTAGATTAGCATTTATCTTGAAACATAAGGCTATGTCTACCATTCACTTTTGATTTTCACACAGCTTATATAGGGATTAAAATAGAAAGCACAACCACAGAAAATTACACAGTGACACAATTGTTTTTAGTCAACTTGACCTTGGAAAAACCCCACAATTGAGAAAACCAGTTCTTCTAGGAGGATTTTATTTTGCTTCTTAGAAAAATTTTACAACAAAAAATACAACCATAGATTAACTTATCTCTTCCCTTTTGAAGAAGCCTCACTAAAATACCATTCTCAAACTGAGTTTTGAATTGTCTTCAACAAATGTTCAGCTCTCCTCTATTGAAGTTGCAGTCCTCTGAAATGTTCCTTCTTCTTAGGAATTCGAGCCACATTGATAGTCACAAGTTTCTAGAAATTCGGGTTCATCACATCAAATATGCACACGTGTTTTTATCATCTATTAACCTCCCTATAATGTGAGAAAATACGCTCCAAAACAGCGCTCTAAATAATAATAATATACCACTCAAACCAAGCCTGAGATTCTCGTTGGTCGTAGCCTAAGAATCTCACTGTCTCCCACAAAAATACATTGGCAGAGAAATATGTTGCTAAGACACTTGCCCACAGTGAGGAGTAACTGAACTTGACTCCAAAGAAGCCCTCAGCCTGTGTGCTACCACTAGTTGTGATAGTCTCCCAAAATTTCATGCTCCCTTCTTAGCTTTAACTCGGCCTTCTATGGATTTGATTCACTATGGTTTTGTTCCTAGTTCTTGTTGTAGAACTTCTTCACAAAATTCTCTTCCTCCTATCTCCTTTCCTCTTCTCAATAGTTCTCATGATAATGAATGAAGGAGCTCTTCCTTGTTGCCTCCAAATGCAAACACGAGCTCCACAACTTCGCCGTGTACTGCTTTGATTTTGAGCTCTCCTTGGAACACAACCTCCTCCTTTAGTTGTCTCGAGCTCCTCTCAAGCCGCCCCCTACGCTCTCCTTTTCTTTGAGAAGAATAATGAAGAATCATTCATTTCCTTCACCTTTTGTCTTTTTTTTGAGAGGAAAACCTAACCCTAAAGATCAAGAGCTGAGATTAAATCTCATCGCATGAGATCTATAGTTGAGATCAAGCCCCCACTTGACCTCACTTAAAACAGTTCCTAGTACCTTTTAATGTTTTAGTACCATGGTCACTTTTTCTCTCATAAAGTCACTTTAATAACATAAAATGAACTTAGTACTTTACACATAAACTCACTTTAATAACCCATGTGACTTTAATAAATTAAAATAAAAGGTACAAAACTCATAAAAGGTACTTTAGCTCCTTGACATTAATAAACACATAATGTCACTTAGACAAAAGGATATTAATGTGTATTCCTAGGCCAAAAAGATAAATGTCTAGGAAACACTTCCTTGGTACCATTTTCTCCACACTCCCTCTTACCGAGGAAATTGTTTCCCACCACTTTATCTTTATCCTTAAAGTGGATATGCTCACCCCTTGGTACCATCCTGTCACCCACTACTCTTGCCACATTACCATCCAACCTCTCTGGTGGTCTATTCTCCCTCACTGCCTCATGTGCTTCCTTCAAGTTACCATAAAGCCTTCTTGGCTTCATGGTCCTTGAAGAAGTATCCTGCACAAGTGTGAGAGCCTCAACTCCATCTCCTGACACTTGTGTCCCTGATGAAGATGCCCATGCAGCCTGTTGTGATCTTGGCCTTAGAGATCCTGCACTCTGAGATCCTGCCCTCTAAGATCCTGCACTCAAGGATCCTGCACTCTGTGAACCTACACTCACATAAACCAATAATCATCTTAACTGTGTGACCCTATACGAGTGGACCATGAAACATGTAGTGCGCTCCCCTTCCCAGGAGCTTGTTGCTCTACATGATCACCCTCCTATGACCTCCTCACGGTTCTAGAAGGTTGAAACATGAACCTGTAAAGTCTCCCCTAGACTTTACAAGATACATCAACATCTGTCCATCCCGAAACAACACAACATATCCCCTGTCCTCAATAAAGGAAACTGAAATCAGGTTCCTCCTCAGCGCCGATACATAAAGGACCTCTACCACATTCAGAGGTGGCAATGAGCCCCTCTGAAAGGATACAGTCCCCAAACCTGTTGCTCTAACCATGGTGTCATATCCAAGCACCACCTCCAAGTCTATACCCTCTATAAGACTTGAAAAGTGCTCCCTCACTCCAGTCATATGGCTAGATACTCCATTGTCTATAAGCTAGATACTCCTGGATATATCACTAATGGCTAAGCTCACCACCAGCACAAACTCTGTATCAAAACTCGAGGTGAAGTCCACCTCAGTTGATGTTGCCACTTCCTTCTCCTCCCCTTTCTTCTTGGGACACTTATAAGCATAGTGACCCATCTTCCCACAAGCAAAGCATTTCACTTTGCTCGTGTCCTTCTCGAACTTCTCTTCCTCCTGCTGCTACTTGGCCCCACTTGTGGACCCATACTTCCCTTTTCTTGCCCTTAGTTGCAAGCACGACATTCTCCTCCTCACCTCCCCCACCACTTTGGCCGCCACTCTTGGCGCTTCTCTTGGTCTCCTCCTGGATGAAATCGTCCCACATCCTCCATCCTCCTCCAGTCTGGAAAGTGCTCTTTGGCCACAATGCCATGTATGAATCCATCCCATTTCTCAGTGAACCCATCTAATGCAATCCTTACCAACTGGTTCTCTGGGATAGCCTCTCCCACTGCAGCCAACTCATCATTCCCCTGTGAGATCCTGGTGAGGTATCAGGTCACGCTATCGGTCTTGGTCATCTTGTTGTTTCTTAGCTTTTTCCTCTACACAATCTTCCTGTTCTCATCGGAACTCTAGTGTAGTGTGACTAGGGACTCCCACATCTGGTAGGAAAACCTCTTCTCGGTCACATGAGGGAATAAATGGTCCTTGATGGCATTGAGAATGATTCTCTTCTCTTTCACATTCTTCTTGTTGAACTCTATCAAATGAGTTTGATCTGTAGGAGGTTGCACAGGACTCTACACAATGTCCCATACCTCCAATTCCTCAAACAAAAGTGTTATTCTCTCCTTCCAAGGGACAATATTATCAGCACCTGCCAATCTGTCCTCTACCCTCAACACTGTTGCCATGACACCCACACCAACAACATGGAGCAATTCTGATACTAGGCAGTCTCCTCCCTCTTAACCAACAACTCGTTGGGTTTCTAACTGAGGTTTAGTGACTGCGGTTCACTGAGAAGGCGGAATTTGTGCTTGCTGGTCTTTGTATCGGCTAATGCAAAATCTCTGGTCTGAAAAGAACCTAGGGTTTTTGGCAAATAAACCATGGAGGGGACTTGGAGTGCTTTGGTTGGAGAACTTGGATGAGGTAAGCTTAGTGAAAGATCAAGGGTGGACTTGGTGGTGGTGCTAGCTTGTTGTGGAGCCTTTGGTGTGGCTGGTGCTAGCTTGTTGTGGAGCCTTTGGTGTGGCTAGAGAGCTTAGAGGGACAACTTGCTAGACCTCTGTATAGCTAGCTAGGGTTTTCTATTGATGGTGGATGCCCTAGCTAAGTCTTGGAGAACATTGGAAAGTCCCAGCTTGTGATAAACTTGAAGAACTATCTTGTACCAGTTTGTGATAAGATGTTGGCATGACTCGTAACTTCATTCTTATGTATATATGAAGTGTTGTGTCCACATATTTGATTGCCCGTGTACATTCTCAGGGTAAAGGAGTTCTGGGATGGGTGACCTCCTGGGAAGTCCTGGTTACCGGGTGCACGCCCCGGAAGTGATGATTGATGCTATGTGATTCGTTCTCCACATTTCACTAGTTTCAATCCCACTTCTTCACCCCTGTGAGCATCACCCGATGCAATGAGTGCTAAGTGAACTATTCAAAAATCATGAGAAATTAGTCAGTTACGACTACCTCTCATGGAAATGGTCATACGTTTGAATGACTTACTTAACGCAGTTGAATCCCAAAAATGATATCTAATATAATGCACTGCGTAAATCCCCCATACTTAAATTCAAAAAGAGTCAAGGGATCTCTACTTGAATGGTTCATGAGGCACAATACTTGCTAAGGTTTTGCAAATGGGGTAGCAAGCTAAGTGGGCTTGATTGTGGGGAAAAACTCCACAGTTAAGCGCGCTTGAGCCAGAGGAATTCTGGGATGGGTGACCTCCTGGGAAGTCCTGGTTACCGGGTGCAAGCCCCGGAAGTGATGATTGATGCTATGTGATTCGTTCTCCACATTTCACTAGTTTCAATCCCACTTCTTCACCCCTGTGAGCATCACCCGATGCAATGAGTGCTAAGTGAACTATTCAAAAATCATGAGAAATTAGTCAGTTACGACTACCTCTCATGGAAATGGTCATACGTTTGAATGACTTACTTAACGCAGTTGAATCCCAAAAATGATATCTAATATAATGCACTGCGTAAATCCCCCATACTTAAATGAATAGTTTCTACATGTATTTAATATGCTGATTTATAATGAACAGTAGCAGATTTTGTTGAAGGATTCAACGAGTATATAGAAGTTAAGAGCGCTGAGTTGTGGCTGTAACAAAATTCTGAGGTTAATAAGCAATATTCAGATCTGTTATATGTTGGCCCATGGTATTCATGCCGTAAGGGCCAACAACATATTTCCCTTGAAGTACAATTGTTCAGTGTTTATTTTTTGGGGTTGCCTTGTGTATTTGGTTGAACAGAAATGAAATATATATTGCTGTAACTTCTATTCAGATTCAACATTAACACTGAAAGTTTGTAGGAAATAGATCCAGGAACCTCAACTTTGAGGTGAAATTTCTGAATTTGCATTAAGCAATGTTTTTGATATCGTGTATGGAAATATATTAAACCTACTGTTAAAAATAAGAGATCTCTTTAAAATATTTGATCTATCACCCAATCAACATATCAGTTATAGGAAATTCATCATCCAACTATTGCCACTTTTGCATTTTTAACATAATGTCCTACCATTTTTTCTACTAAGTTATAGAAATGTGTTCTCCTCTATAATAAGACTGGTCAAAACCTTTGACAAGTTCTGATGAGTTATGTTGGCTCATCAATTTGGCATGCTGAATCAAAACCTTTTGCTAAACTCAATGCGCTCAATATAGTCAAGTAAACCTGCAAGCATGGAGAACCAAACAAAGATAAAACATGGAGTTGCCTTGGCTTTCCCGACTCAAATCAAAAACAAATTGCGTGCTTTTGTTTCTTCTTAAGATACATATGGTTGAATGGGTTTAAGATTATTAACTTGGACATGAACAGCAACAATTAGAGGAATGATAGAGTTGCTAACGAACTGCATTCATGATAGTGGTATCTGATACTTTCAATGTATATCGTTATATATGTTCATTGTTGATGTAAAGAGCCCAGGCATGACAAGAACAAGTTGTCATCAATTAATTATTGAGAAGAAACCCCCATTTGGCAACATCAAGTTAGGTTTGGTTTAGGCACTGTATCATTTATCAACTTTCATTAGTGAAGTTATAACAAATGAACCCCACACACTAAAGAGTAAAGACCATGCAGTAAAGGATGAAAGACCAAATTTTAGACATACAATACATTTATCGAAAGCTGAGATGTTAGTGCTCCTTCTACTCCCTAAACTGTCCCTTCCGCTACACCAAAAGTCCAAGTTTTTGGACGAGAGAATATTTAGCAACTCTGAGATAATACAGGACAAAGCAAGTGGGTATATAGAATTTTACACTCAAAGGTATTCAATTCATATAAACATAAGCTAGAGCAAGAGCATCAAACCATCCACATGGAAATGCCCAAAAACCTGAGTGACAACTTAACTTAACATTGGAATTAAATTAGGTTATTGACACTGCCACCAAAATATAAAATATAGATTGCAAATTCAGTTATGGATTCTCGCACCAAAACATAAAATATGCATTGCAGTAACCCGTAAACAAACAAGAATAAAATCTCGGTGCAGCTGTCATAATCATTTTATTAAAATGTTTCTCACAAGAAAACCTATTTTATGGGTCTTTGTTGATGTCCACATCAATTTCTTGAAAAAGAAAAAGAGACATACATTTCATTGCTGAAGCACATCCATGACCTATATGATGCTCAGACGATTGTATTTCTAATATTAAAGTAACATAATATAAATCTACTTGATGGACAAAAAAATCGACAAACTTGATGACTGTATCTGCAGGAGAAATAGGGGACCAAAAAGCACAAATGGAGAATAAGCCCAACTGTATAATAAATTGAAGAGAAATTGTTAAATGCATGGTGCCCACATTCATGCCCTAAAACCCATACACCAGACAGCATGCTCCCCTGAGCTACTCAGTACCCTACCCAGAGTACCCATCACAGAATTCCAGGAAATTTGAGGTAGTAGGTCATCAAATACAGCAACAACTCAACAAAACGCCCGGTATGAGAATGATCTGACCAGTGATCTGTTGAAGCAAATGAGGCAGAAGGGTTTTCTTCACTTCTTCAAATGTAAAGTTAGACTTTGCTCCATTATATCTTTGTTCCCACGCAAAATTAACTTCCCAACACCCCCCATTGTCACACATCAGATCCATAACAAACTGCAAAGCATACAAAGCAAGAAGTCTAAAATTACTTCCAATTACAGAAGTCTAAATTACTTCCAATTCAGGCCTGCCAATCTTTAAACCAGCATCCCTTCAGCTGTTAATTTTATAGTTAAGATCTTCAATGTCAACAGAAAGGGTAAAGAGCATAATAAGATCTGAATGTTAAATCTTTAAAACAAAAAATTAAGCCATCAATTTTTAAGTTGAAGGCACTAAAAGATCAAATCAATGTAAGACAACCAACATCCTAAATGCTCCACCACAGTTCCTATGTAAACGACTTGCAAAGGAGAAACATTAGGGGTTACGGAAGTCCCATTCGAATGGCTTTCGTAGAGAAGGAATCTGGGGGTTAGTGAAAAACTACGCTGCCATAATGGAGTCCTTGAGCAAAGTCTCCTGCCAGCATCCACATAGTACTTGCCATGATTGACATCCTCAGGCTTCAAGCTTTGACTCCATGTCAGCATTCTGCATTGGGATAGTCCATGTCGAATGAAGGATGAGGAAGGTGTTGGAAATAGTACCAAGGAGAGGTGTTACTAGGCATTTATCCCTTTTAGCCTAGTAGACACATTAATGACTTTTGTCTTGGTGACATTTATGAATTATATTAATGTCATGGGTGGAAAAGATACTTAAAAGTGTTGTACCATGTACTTTTATAATATTAAAGTCACTTGTACTTTATAAAATGACTTTATGTGTAAAGTACTAAGTGTATTTTTCTAATATTAAAATGAGTCGAAAAATCACTTTATGAGAAATAGAAAAAGGTACACAACTTGAAAGAGGACTAGGAGGCTTTTAAGTAATGGGGTCAATGTGTGAGAGGGGTCAATTGAGAGAGCTAATCTCAACAACACATCTTGAGATTTGGAGATTAAATCTCATCCATTGGATCTTAGGTTTAGGGATTCAATCTTTTCTAAGACTCCAAAGGAGAAAACGGAGGTTCATTCTTCACTTCACACTTGAGAGAGAATGAGGAGAAGAGGAGAGGACAATTTCATGAAGGAGGAGAGAGCTTGCAGCTAGAGGAGGGCTCGAATTCCAAGGAGGAGGCAGCCACTGCAGCACAAAAATCGAGGAGGTTTGGCAGCTACAGCAGGCATGAACCTCGAGGCAGAAAGGCATGAATTTCAAGGAGCATGCTGCACAAATTTCGAGGAAACAGCAGCTCAAATTTCTAGGATTTCTAGGCACAAAATTCGAGGAAGTTTCGGCTGCTATCAGGCCTGAAATTCGATGCACGAATTTCAGGACAGCGCAAAATTCGAGGAGGGTTTTGGCTGCTGTCTGGCACGGTTTTTGAGGCAGAAAATTCACCTTCAGGCACAGAAATCAAGGCTGGGTTTAGCACAGATTTCAAGGCTGAATTTGGGCACAAATTCCAAGGAGCTGAGCTGTAGAAGAATGCAGAAATTCTGGGCAGCAAATTTGCTAAAAATTTGAATTGTTCAGTGTGCACAAATTTTCAGAATTTGTAATAAATACTACAGCAGAAAAAGGGAGAAGTACAGTGAATTTTTGTACTTGTTTTGTAATTTCCTAAACAATAAAATCCTCCTCTGAAGACCGGTTTTCCCCAAGAGGCTGTGGGTTTTTTTCCGGGGTCACCTTGACCAAAAATAAGTGTCTCACGTGCTTGAATGTTTGCCTAAATTTTGTATTAATTTCAGCTGATAGGAAAAGTGAAAAATAGTAGTACTCTTTGAATGTTTACAATTAATGCATTCTGAAATTTATATCAGCATGACAAAAAATGTGGGTTGGGCCAAATAAACACATGCAAACTTGTAAAGGTAAGGGTGCAGATCATTAATTTTCTACATGGTATCAGAGCCAAGTTGAGGCTTAAATCTTCATTTTCAGTCAGCTGATAAAGAGAGCAGCAAGCTACCAAAGTCTTCAAACAGTGAACCATACCTTTGAAACTTCACCAGAAAGCCAAAGACTTCAGCAGTTCCGAGGGAGGTTGGTTCCAGCTTCCAGATTTGTTTCATTGGGTTGGTTGTGAGGTCATGGCTACTGGGTTGAGAGTAGAGGACAGATTGATGGGGGCTGAAAACTTTGGCCCATGGAAGGAGAGGATCATGCTTTTATTGGAGGAGGTGGAAATGTGGGATGTTGTTGAAGCAATTGTGCAAGCACCCACTGATCCAGCTCAGTTGGTCGAGTTCAACAAGAAGAATGTGAAGGCAAAGAGGATCCTTCTAGATGCCATCAAGGACCATTTATTCCTCATGTTTCAGGGATGAGATATGCATATCAGATGTGGGAGTCCTTGGTCTCTTTGCACCAGAGTTCTAATGAGAACAGGAAGATGGTGTTGAGACAAAAACTACGCAACACCAAGATGACCAAGACCAACAGTGTGACATCGTTCCTCACTAGAGTCTCACAGGTGAAGGATGAGTTCGTTGCTATTGGAGAAACTATTCCAAAGGAGCAGTTGGTTCGGATTGCTTTAGAGGGGTTCACCAAGAAGTGGGATAGTTTTATCCACAGCTCGAAGCCCAGTGAGCACTTTCCTGGTTCAAGGAGGATGTGGGACGATTTCCTCCAAGAGGAGAATAGGAGTATGAAAAGTGGCAGCAAGAGTGGTGAGGGAGGTGAAGAGGAGATGTTGCTCTTGTGGCAAAGGGCAAGAAGATCAAGAAGGGGTCTTCCAGTGGAACAAAGTAGGATAAGGGGAAGCAGAAGGTTAAGGAGAAGGACATGAGCAAAGTGAAATGCTTTGCTTGTGCGAAGATGGGTCACTAGGTTGTATAGTGTCCCAACAAGAAAGGTAAGAAGAAACAAGGAGTTGCAGCTTCAACAAATGTGGATGATTTTGTGGCTACGTTTGATTTAGAGTGTGCTTTGGTGGTGAGTTTAGCCACTCAAGTCACATCTTCCCGTGCATGGTTCATAGATAGTGGAGCATCATGCCATATGACCAGAGTTAGAGAGCACTTCACAAGCCTTTTGGAGGATGACATTGACCTAGAGGTTGTGCTTGGCGACAACTCCAAAGTCAAGGCGGCAGGTTTTGGGATAGTTTCATTTAAAAGGGAGTCATCATCTCCCCTGAAGGTGACAAATGTTCTTTATGTTCCAAGGTTGAAGAAGAGGTTGATATCAGTTTCCAGCTTGGAGGACAAGGGATATGAGGTATTGTTCTGGAAGGGACAAGTGTTGATATATCCTAGACGATCTAATATCGACACTACTCATGTGATTGGAGCTCACAATGGGAGACTATATAGACTCATGTTTCAACCTCTTCAAGCTATGGTAGTGCAAACCAATAGCAGTGATTTATGTGAGTTGTGGCATAGGAGGATGGCCCACTTGCACCATGGAGCTTTCAGGATGTTGAGGGAGATGGATACCGGGTTGCCAGATTTCAACACTAAGCATCATGATGTGTTGAGAGGGTGTGCTTTGGGAAAGTACACCAAGACACCTTTCCAAAGTAGTGACAACAGATTTGCAAGTATCCTTGATTTGCTTCATTATGATGTATGTGGTCCTATGTCCCATGTCTCATTGAGTGGATATGAGTACTATGTGACATTCATTGATGACCACTCCAGGAGGACCTGGATTTACTTCCTGAAGACCAAGGATGAGGTCTTCCGGTGATTCCAAGAGTTTAAGGCTCTTGTGGAGAACCAGACAGGGAGGAAGATCAAGGTGTTGAGATCAGACAATGGGGGTGAGTACACTTCAGCAGAGATGAGATATTTTTGTGGGAGTGTTGGCATCAAGAGGGAGCTCATTGTGCATTATAAACCTTAGTAGAAGGGGGTGGCAGAGATGAAGAACGGGACCATTGTGCGTGCAGCAAGAGCAATGTTTCACGATCAAAGTTTACCTTTCTTCTTATGGGTCGAGGCATGTAACAGTTGTTTATTTGCATAATAGGAGCCCACACAAGTCTTGGGGAGCAAGAGTCCTGAGGAGATATATACTAGCAAGAAACCAGAAGTTGGGCACATCAGGATATTTGGGTGCCTCACATATTCACACGCCCCTGAGGAGAAGAGGATGAAGCCCCACAGCAGAGAGGGGTATCATAATGGGTTACAGTGAGACCAGCAAAGCCTATCGCATATATCTTCCTACACAAAGGAATATTGTCCTGAGGAGGGATGTGACATTTGAGGAAGAGAGGGCTTTGAGGAGGTCTCAGGAGGTTGATCAAGTAGAGCAACAGACCCCTCAGCGGGGGGCCACACCACAGGTTTTAGGTGCATCAGGTGGTACATCAGGATCAAGAGGTTCACCTTCCTCAGGGATGACAGGTTCACAGGGTACAGTTTCTCTTGGCACAGGCTCGCCTGGTGCAGGTTCATCAAGCACAGTATCTCAGAGTTCAGGATCTCCTTTGGTTATTTCAAAGCCTTCCTCGCGAGGAGAGGCACCAGTTGAGGATTTTCCCATACCACCACAGGAGACTACTGCAGGGAAGAGGAAGCCAAGATGGCTTCGAGAGACCCTGAAGGAGGCTTAGGAGGCAATGGTGAGACCCAAGTGGTCAATGAGGGAGAGTAGACTACTAGAGAGGTTGGGTCGCTTCATGGCAGATGTTGTGGAGACAGAGCCAGCTAATTTTGAGGAGGCCGCTAGACAGCAAATCTGGAGGGATGCCATGGTCGAGGAGTGTGCCTCTATCATGAAGAATGATGTCTGACAGGTAGTACCACAACCTGATGGGAAGTTAGTTGTGACTTCCAGGTGGCTCTACAAGGTTAACCATGTTGCAGATGGCAGCGTTGAGAAGTTCAAATCTCGGTTTGTGGCACAAGGGTTCTCACAGGTAGAGGGAGTTGACAATCAGGAGACCTTTGCACCAGTTGCTCGTTATACTTCCATTAGAGCGGTGATATCTATAACAGCTGAGATGAGCTAGAGGATTCAACAGATGGATGTGAAGATCGTCGTTCTCAATGGTGTTATATAGGAGGAGATGTACATTGAGCAGCCTCAAGGCTTTGAGTTGCATGGGAGGGAGTCTCATGTATGTAAGCTAAAGAAAGCCTTGTATGGACTGAAGCAGGCCCCGAGGGCATGGTACGAGAGGATAGATGCCTACTTGCAGCAGATGGGATTCTAGAAGAGTGATATAGATCTGAACCTATACTTTGTCCTGGTAGGTGACGATCCACTCATTCTGGTTTTGTATGTGGATGACTTGTTTATCACAGGGGAGTACAATCTCATCTAGCACTGCAAGAGAGACCTTGTTTCAGAGTTTGATATAACTAATATGGGGTTGATGCATTACTTTTTGGGATTGGGGGTTTGGCAAGAGAATTGGCACATCTTTGTGGGTCAAGGCAGGTATGTATGCAGGAGATACCTTGAGGAGATTTTGTATGGATGGTTGTAGGCCTATGGCTACTCCTATGATCACCAACTGGAAGAAGCTTCATGATGTTGATTCCGAGTTAGTGGATCCCACCTAATATCGTCAATAGTTCAGTTCATTGGCGTATTTGGTCAACACTAGACTAGATATTTGTTTTGCAGTCAACTCATTGAGTCAGTTTATGATGGAGCCCGGGAGAGTACACTGGGTGGCTGCAAAACATGTGTTGAGATACTTACAGGGCACAATGGATTATGGGTTGGACTTTGTCAGATGTGATGGGGTCAGATTGATTGGTTGCAAAGACTCAGATTGGGCTGGCAGTGTCAGTGACCAGAAGAGTACACTTTTGGATGTTGTTTCTCATTGGGCTCGACAATTGTGTCATGGTTCAGCAGTAAATAGAAGTCAATGGCATTGAGCAGCGCAGAGGCAGAGTATATGGCAGCTTGTCAAGCAGGGTGCGAAGCATTATGGCTTTGAAAGATGCTTCGTGGTCTATTTGGTCAGATGCTGAGACCAACTACAATTTACTGTGACAATCAGAGTTGTATTAAACTCTCTGAGAATCCAGTATTTCACGATCGGTCAAAAGATATAGAGATTAGATACCACTTCATCAGAGACTGGGTTCAATGAGGGGAAGTGAAGCTTGAGTATATATCCACTGATGAGCAGGTAGCAGACATTCTCACCAAGTTGTTCAAATTTGATGACTAAAAAAAGTTTCCAACAATCCCAACCCGATTTTAATTTCACCTTATAACTCCCATTCAGTTAAATGCCCTTTCCCATAAACATACATTCAACATATAGAATTCTGGAAATGAAATTTTCAGATTAAAACACATGGGACTGTCAACACATGCTGAAAATAAATATGGACATAACTAGACCAGCAATACACATAAAAATACACACAGATTTTTTGTCAACTTAGACCCAGGCAAAACCCCTTCAATCTTCTCTTAGGAAAACTTGTTAGGGAGCTCTTCAAATTTATTTATCTTTCAAGTTTAGGAAAAATACATTTGCAGATAAAACAAAATAGCAAAATACAACTTATCTCTTCAGCCCAAAACTCCTTGAAAATTGTGCCCACTTTGCCTAGATTTTTGTGCCCACTTGACGCTGAAAATATGTACTGTTCGGATACGACTTACAGACTGTACAGATTTTTTTCAAAAAAATCAAAAAACTTCTCTCGAACAACGCACAGCTCACAGCATTCAATGTTGTTCGTACTGTACCTTCTGTTGTCTTCTAAACCTTGATTTCCATGCCCAGCTTTGCCCAGAAATCACTCCTTCAACTTGCTGCAACAAATTTCTCCTTCAAAACTTTTCTCTAGCTCTCAACCTCCTTTCTCTAATCTTCTCATGAAGAATGAATGCAGTCTCTCTTTTCTTTTCCCCCTTTTGTTTCTCTAAATGACTTTTGGGCAATCCTAAGATCTAATGGCTCAAGATTCATTTAGATCAAGGGATGCGAATAAATGTGCATTTAATTCTCACTTTCTATTATTTAACTCACCCTTTAAATAAAGTACCCACATTCTACTTTATGTCTAAAGTCACTTTTCACTTTATAGTTTAGAATTGACTTTACCACTTATAAAGTCACTTTCACTTTATAAAGTCACACTTAGGAAAAGAATTATTTTGGACATTTTTCCCTAGGTAGAGACTAACCCATGGGAAACCACTTGTCCAAGGTACATTAAAAATCAACACTCCCTCTTACCAAGTAAAGCGTTTCTCACCACACCCATTTTGTCCCTGAAATGGACATGCTTGCCTCTTAACAAGGACTTCATGAGAACATTGGCCACTTGCTCATCTATTGATATATTCTTCGGCTTCACTGCCCCCTTCTGAACCTAGTCCCTAATGAAATGATATCTGATGTCTGTGTTTTGACGTGTCATGAAACACTGGATTCTCCTAAGAGTTTAATGCAACTCTGATTATCACAGTTAAGAACCGTCAATCTCAACTCCTGATCGAATAGGCCATACAACAACTTGCGAAGTCAAATGGCCTCACAACTAGCCTGGCTAGCAGCCATATACTCAGCCTCAGAAGAGCTCAAAGAAACTGACTTTTGCTTTCGCTTGAACCATGACACAACTGCCAAACCCAATCTGAAGCAACACCTTGAAGTGTTTTTCCTATCAGAAGCACAGCCTGCCCAATCTGAATCTGTGTAACCTACCAACCTCACTCCATCTCCCCGAGCGAAGAATGTGCTTTGCAGCTACCCACTGCACCTTCCTGGGCTCAACCATGAACTAGCTAAGTGTGTTCACTTCAAAGCATATATCTGGCCTAGTGTTGACCAAATACATCAAGGACCCAATAAGTTGCTTATACAATGTGGGATCCACCAAACTAGAATCTGAAGCATGAAGCTTCTTCCAGTTGGTGATCATAGGTGTAGACATGGGTCTACAGTCTGCCATGTGAAATCTGCTCAACACATCCATAGAGTATTTGCCCCTGCCCCAGAAAGATATGCCCCTCCTCCTGCCACACCTCAAGCCCCAAAAAGTAATGCATCAGCCCAATGTCCTTCATCTCGAACTCCATAGCAAGATCCTCCTTGCAACCACTAATCAGTGTCTTTGCCCCAGTAATGAACAAGTCATCAACATACAACACAAGAATGAGTGGATCATCCCCTACAACAATGTAGTATAGGTTTGGATCTGCATCACTCTTCGTGAAACCCATCTGCTGCAAGTAAGTATCAATCCTCAAATACCAAGCTCTCAGAGCTTACTTAAGTCCGTAGAGTGCTCGCCTCAACCGGCATACATGGGTCTCTCGCCCAAGTACCTCAAAGCCCTGTGGTTGCTCAACATACACCTCCTCCTCTATAACTTCGTTCAGAAATGCGGTCTTCACATCCATCTGATGGATCTGCCAACCCATTTCTGCAACAATAGAAATAAGGGACCGGATAGAAGTGTACCGAGCTACGGGAGTGAAGGTCTCATCATAGTCAACTCCCTCTATCTGTGAGAACACTCTAGCCACAAACCTCGCCTTGAACTTCTCAATGCTGCCATCCATAGCATGCTTGATCATGTAGAGCCACCTAGAAGTCACAACTAACTTGCCCTCAGGACTAGGCACCACTTCCCAAACATTGTTCTTAATGATAGAGGCATACTCCTCCACCATAGCCTCTCTCCATACCTCATGGCTAGCAACCTCCTCATAGCCAGTTGGCTCATAGTTAACAATGTTGGTAGCCTTGGCTACATAACTACAAAACTGCTTAGGTGGCACACTCTCCCTATTCACCATCTTCGGAGGACCAACGGACTCCGCTTCCTTCAAGGTGTCTTGAAGCCACTTGGGCCTCCTCTTCCCTGAAGAAGCTTCCCCATAGGGAACCTCATCCTCTGCCCCCCAGTCTGGTGAACCTGAAGGTCTGCCAACTGACCTTGGTGTGCCTGTACCAGCACCTGTCCTCGAAGAACCTGTACTGGCACCTATGTTTGTGTCAACTGAAGTGCCATGTGAACTTTGTACCAATGGACTCCCTAAAGAAGTGCTCAGTGAACTCGCCACTAGTGCCCCAAATGTCACTGACACTGCAGTACCTCCTGTACCAGTTGATCCAGAACCCTGAGGTCCTGCTCCCTATACCTGACCTCCCTGCTGAGGAGAAGTTTGTGACACTCTCTCATCATACTCTTGTGATCTCTGATAGGCCCTCTCCTCCTCTAACTCCACATCCCTCCTAATCACCACTCTATTTAGAAGGAATGAAGATCTAATAGGCCTTCAAAATCTCGCTATAACCCATAAGATACCCTTCTCTGCCATGGGTTCCAGCTTCGTCCTCTGCTCCTTGGGGATATAAGAATATGTGAGACATCCAAAGATACGAAGATGTGCCACATGAGGCTTCTCTCCAGTGAAAGCCTCCTCTAGAGTCATATTCCCCAATATTCTGTGAGGACTCCTACTCTGAAGATAAACAGCAGTATTGCAGGCCTCAGCCCACAAAAACAAAGGCAACCCCTGATCATGAATCATCGTTCTAGCAGCCCCAACAATAGCTCTATTCTTCCTTTCAGACACCCCATTCTGTTGGGGATTGTAAAGAACCGCGAACTCTCTCCTAATGCCCTCCTATGCACAAAAGTCAGAAAACCCACCATCAGTGTTCTCACCACCATTGTCCGACCTCGAGACCTAAATATTCCTACCTATCTGCTTTTCCACGAGAGCTTTGAACTCTTTAAAGCGACTGAAGGCCTCACCCTTGGTCTTCAGGAAATATATCCAAGTCCTCCTAGAGTAGTCATCAATGAATATAACATAATACTCATAACCACACAAAGACACATGAGACATACGGCCACTAACATCAGTATGAATCAAGTCTAGTATACCTGTAGATCTGTTGCCGCTCGCTGGGAATGGTAACTTGGTGTACTTGCCCAAAGCACACCCTCTACAAACCTCATAATGCTCGACACTGAAATCAGGGACTCCAGTAGTGATCTCCCTCAGTGCTCTCAAAGCTCCATAATGCATATGCGCCATCCTCCGGTGCCATAAGTCGCACAAGTCTCTACTGCTAGTGGTACTAGTGTGAGTGCTACCAGATGTGCTACTCACCAATGCTCCTGTCGACTAAAATATAAACTTGTATACTTTCCTAGAGTGGACTCCAATCACTTTGGCCGAAGTGATGGAAGCTCCCCTAAGATGCATCAATACCAACCCTCCTGAGAAAGTGACATCAAACCCCTCTCCTCCATAGCAGACACTGAAATCAAGTTCTTCTTCATCCCCGCAACATATAAAACATCCATGACCTTCAAAGGTCACAGTCCCCACACCAACAGTGCTCACAATGTGGTCATCTCCTAGTACAATCTCAATATCAAGTGCCCTCTCTGCAAGCTCTGAAAAGAACTCTCGTGCACTTGTCATATGGCGAGAAAGCCCCGTTGTCTATGTACCACACATCGGATGATGTACTCCTACTAGATGTAGAAGTAATAAATGTAAAGTCTTGGTCAAACTATGAAGCAAACTGCTCCACCTCTACTGAAGTTGCAGTACCCTTCTTCCCCTTGTTCTTCCTCTCAAGACACATAGCAGCATAGTGTCCCATCTTCTGACATGCCGAACATTTGACTTTGGACATATCCATATCGTTCTTCTCCTTCTTCTCCTTTCCCTTAGCCCCATCTGATGAGGCCCCTTTATTGGCCTTCCCTTTGTTCTTCCCCCTGGCTATCAAGGCTACATCCTCCTCATCTGTTATCTTCACCCCACCACTGTCAGTCTTCTTGTTAAGTTATGGTATGTTCTATGCTTATAACAGTTTACTTCTTTTTCTTATTATATTCCACCAATTAGCAATCACATGTACATAAAGTAAAGTGCAGATAGAACATTAAACGATCGACAGAAAACAAGCCAAGACAAGAGACACAAGATGTGGCGGCTAGCCAAGGACAAACCCCACAATGTGTGGGGAAACCCTTTGATCAAATCTTCTTTTATCTTCAATAATTCAGCAGAGAGAAATAGTACAATAAATCTTATTCATATCAGCAGTAGCAAACCCTAGATCAGCAGCATCAGCATTAGCGGCTTCATTATCAAACTAGGGCAGACCATATCTCACAAACCGACCGTCGGATTGACTTCATTCCACCACCAAAAGTTTCAGCTTCCAAAGGAGGTTCAGATGAACCTACAGCGCAGTTCAGATGAAGAGATCTTCTAGGCCACGCAAGTCAATCTTTACTTCTGCAATTGCAGCTTTAGTTTCAGCAGTTTCTGGCTTCAAACTAGGGCAGTCGATATCTTGCAAACCGTTCGTCAGATTGACTTCATTCCACCACCAAAAGTTGCGGCTTTCAAAGGAGGTTCAGATGAACCTACAGCGCAGTTCCAAAGAGGAGATCTTCTAGGCCATGCAAGTCAATCTTTACTTCTGCAGTTGCAGCTTCAAATTCAACAGCTTCCGGCTTCACATGTGTGAGAGAGAGAGACTCATTTCAGCGCAGTAGAGAAGAGACTCATATCTGCGCAGTAGAGAGAGAGAGAGATGTGATGAGATGAGTGAGTCCAAATGAGGAAAAGTCCTCTTATATTTATACACAACGTTGGTGGGTGAATAGATGCGACTGTTGGGCTTCTGAGCCTACATGAGTTGTAGGTCGGCTTGATAATAATTCCATAATCAAAATAAATTCATATCTCCATGAATACTTATCGGAATTGGATGATCTTTATATCAATCCTACACCTCTCGACTAGAGGAATCTAATAAAAATATTATTAGCCATGAATAAGATGACCCACATGAAGTTTTGCCTTGGTTGCCAATTTTAACACTCCCTCTCAACCATGGAGAACTTCATCTGCAATCTGTCTATCGGTCGTTACTATTCATCCATCAAATGCACTGCCTTGTACAGCCTGACCCTTGCCCTGCTTTGCTCTATTTTGCCTGTTCTGCTTTGTCTTGTTCTGCCCTGCACTGATCTGTACTGTTTTGTTCTGTTCTGCTCTGCTCTTGCATTGTTCTGTTCTACTCTGCTTTTGTCCGAATTATGAAGAAGAAGAAATGATCGAGGATGTATCATACTGACTCAAAGTCAGTCTCAGAGTATGTACCACTGGTCCCAGACCAGTCTCAACCAACCCAAAGTCAGCGTCATAGTGAGTACAACTCCAATGGTCCTAGACCAATATCATCCTCCACTGACTCAAAGTCAGTCTCAAAGTATGTACCACTGATCCCAGACCAGTCTCAACCGACCCGAAGTCAGCGTCATAGTATGGTACAACTCCTACCACTGGTCCCAGACCAGTATCATTGATCCTAGATCAATGGAGGTCATCCTAGCGTAGGGAGTACGGTAGATACAACAATGCGTCCATCGGTACTACTATGGTCCCTAACTTCATTTTCCTGCTCATTGATCAGATGAGAGGTACTTCCCATGAGTCCCAGACTGCATGGGTAGGATGCCTCGACAGGAGAACTAATCAATCCTGTCCTCACAGGAGAACACATCAATCCTGCTACAATCGCTGTGGAGAACACATCAATCCAGGCTGCCATGGAGAACACATCAATCCAGGCCTCACAGGAGAACTAATCATCCTGCTACACAGGAGAGCGAATCATCCTGTTCCACAAGAGAGCGAATCATCTTGTCCCACAAGAGAGCGAATCATCTTGTTCCAGTGTGCACCACCAGGGGAGGGTGAGTCACCCTGTGGTCATATGTTGCTCCAGTAGGAACTGCAAGCCCTCAGAGCTCCCAGAGCTCAATGTATGCAACATGCAGGACCCTTGTACAAGGGTTTCTTGCCGACTCCAAGTCATTTGGGAAAATCACAAATTAGATCTTTCCTCGGGGCTTTGACAAGGTGTATCAACCTGTACATCATCTTAATGTGATGGAGTTTTCTTGCTCATCGACTTACCATATCCCAGATGATGTCTATCTGCTGGAGCAATTGACGAATACGGGATTCCTCAATAATCGAATCCCACCTCTGGTTGTTACAGAGAATCACAGTGGTATCCAATGTGAATCCAAACAACTCACTGAAGAGCTTTCGCAACCAAACTGCCTCACAAGAAGCCACGCTAGCAACAATATATCCTGCTTCGGCGGTGCTCAAGCCACCGACTTCTGCTTCCTGCTCATCCAGGATATCGAAGCAGATCCCAAGGTGAAACAGTGCCCGGAAGTGCTCTTACGGTCCACCACACTGCCTGCCCAATCAACATCAATATATCCAAGTAGTCTCACATCTCTGGCAGTGTATCTTAATCCATGAGAGATTGTGTCCTAAAGACATCTCAGAAGATTCCTGGCATCAATCCAGTGAGGCTCAACCAAAAATGAGCTCACAATGCTAACTGCAAAACATATGTTCGGACGGAGGTTCACCAAGAACATCAATGTGAATGAGTTTTTGAAACTCAGAGGCATTTCCCAAGTCTGGTCCGACATCACTACCATATAACTTCTAAAAGTTAAGATCCTCGAGGTAGTCACAGGCTTGCAGTCCATCATACCGAATATTTCCAATATATTTACCACATATTTTCCTTGAGATAGGAAAATTTCCCTTGGCTTCTGCCACACTTCAAGTCCTTGGTCCTTCATTTCAAATTCAGAAGCCATCTCCCTCTTACATTTGTGAATGAGAGGGTTTGCACCTGTTAGAAAGAGGTCATCCACATACAACACCAGTATGAGAGGCTTGTCATCTTCAACCTTAAAGTAAAGGTTAGGATCGGCTTCACTCTTAGTGAATCCCAGCTTCATCAAGTAGCTATCGATCCTCTCATACCATGCTCGGGGTGCTTGCTTCAGCCAAGAGAGCTTTCTTCAACCTGCATACATGAGATTTTCGATCATAAATCTCAAATCCTACGTAGACCTCTTCTTTGATCGAGCCATGCAAGAACGCAGTCTTGACATCCATCTGATGTAGGTTCCATCCTTGTGAAGCGACAAGGCCTATGATCGAGCGGATGGTCGTATATCTGGCAACAGGTGCAAATATCTCATCATAGTCTATACCTTCCTTTTGGGAGAAACCTCGAGCAACAAAACGAGCCTTATACTTTTCCGTACTTCCATCTGCTGCATGCTTTATCTTGTAAAGCCATTTGGAAGTAACCACTGTCTTGTCCTGGGGTCTGGGAACTACTTCCCAAACATCATTCTTCATGATAGACTCATATTCTTCGGTCATAGCATCCTTCCATACTTGATGCTTAACGGCATCTGAGAATGACGAAGACTCATTTTGTATGATCATGCTCATGATGGTCAGGTATCCTTGATACCTATTAGGTTTCTTACTTTCACGAAAGGTTCCTCGGGGTGCAGCATGTCCTTCAGCATCATCAAGTAACCCCTTAAGCCATGAAGGCCTCTTCCTAGAAGAGGAAGGCTCATATGGAGGAGGATCAATCGGATCCATGGGTTCTTCTACATCAGGCATTGATTCATCATCCTTTTCTTTCGGTTCCCTGGTGTCGGCTTCTTGAGAGCTCCTCAAAGTCGGAAGATTGATCACCTTGCTGAGAGCCATATCTTCGTCAAAGGTGACATCATGACTAATTATGACTTCCCTTTGACCGGCTACATAGATTCTATAGCCTTCAGTATTTTCACCATAGCCCACGAAAATTCCCTTCTTTCCAGATGCACCCAATTTATTTCTTTTCTCTTTCGGCACATGAAAGTATACAGGGCTTCCAAAAATTTTAAAATGAGAAACATCAGGTTTCTTACCGTGAATTTTTCTTCAGGAGTCTTGGAACCCAATGCTCGATGAGGGCATCGATTTTGTACATATACGGCTGTGATTGTAGTTTCAGCCCATAGAAACTTCGGAAGTCTTTGATCATGTAGCATGGCCCGGAAAGCTTCCATCATCGTGCGGTTCTTCCTTCCCACCACACCATTCTGCTTAGGAGTATGTGGTGTAGTAGTCTCCCTCTTAATGCCAACCTCAAGTATGCCTGAGTGAACCAATTGTAATAGATCGGAGGTCTTGCTTTGGCTTGAGGGGAATGGTCCCCTTTTGAGCTTCCTTCGGCACATCCCGAACATACACCTTCTTTCTCTCCTTGGAATTCGAGCATCCCTGTTACCATCTATCTTACATCGAGTAGAGCTTTATAATGAAGGTGGGCAAACCTCCGATGCCAAAATTCGGACTGAAGAGTTGTGTCACAAGACATGACACCTAGCGGAATTCCATCGACCTGATATAATGAATCAACACTAAACCCAAGAGTAAAGGCATCTTTAACATTATTTTTCCATATACATGCCTTGCCATTGCTGAAGGTTACCTTGTAGCCTCTGTCTTCCATTGCCAAGATGGACACTAGGTTCCTTTTGAGGTCAGGTGCATTTAATACATCTTGGACTTTCTAGCCTTCTTGAATGGTTGTCCTCTTCCTCGATTCCCAGCTCTCCTCTTACCTTTGCTGTTGAATTTGTCATTCCTTTGATTTTCCATCAGAGGGATTTTGATCATCGTCCCGGTGTGAGTCCTTTCTTCTCTTTGCATGAGAAGAAAAGGCAGCAGGAGGACCTTTAGGCATGGGCATTTCTTGCACTTCTCCCCTTGTTTCTTCTTGAATGCATCTAGCCATTAATTCCTCGAAACTAGGAATTACTCAAAAAAAAGTAGTCCTGAACACATACCATTCGGATGGTAATCCTCCAAGAGTTATGAGTGCCATTTCTCTATCAGTAATAGTTTCCCCAATAGATAGGAGATCGTTCTTGATCTCGGTGATTCTTAAGAAGTATGCTTGCATACTTTCATCTTTACCCTTCTTGATTTCCCTCAGCTTATTTCTAAGAAACAAAACGTGATTTGCATCATTAACTTTAAATAAACTCACCAGTCTATCGTAGATTTCCTTGGAGGTGTCCAGTTCAAATATGTAGGCCACCAAGTGCTTGTCGATAGAGTCCCAGATGATCTTCTATTGTTTTGACTTCTCATTTTTTCATTTGTTCCAGGCAGCAGCAAATGTATTTGATGAAGGCTCAACAATATTGCCTCTTACATGGTCCAGCACTCCTTGATCTTCAAGGGTTAGATCGATAGACATCTTCCATCCGTGATAGTCAGCTTTCTCACGGAGCTTGTCTTCGACAGGAAAGAGTGTTGAGGACCCCATAGTTCTTTTAGGATAGCCTTGCCAATATTCTCTTCGATGATTGCTCTTGCTCTTGCTCGGGCTTTGTCTTCACCTCAGCTCTGATACCATGTTAAGTTATGGTATGTTCTATGCTTATAACAGTTTACTTCTTTTTCTTATTATATTCCACCGATTAGCAATCACATGTACATAAAGTAAAGTGCAAATAGAACATTAAACGATCGACAGAAAACAAGCCAAGACAAGAGACCCAAGATGTGGCGGCTAGCCAAGGACAAACCCCACAATGTGTGGGGAAACCCTTTGATCAAATCTTCTTTTATCTTCAATAATTCAGCAGAGAGAAATAGTACAATAAATCTTATTCATATCAGCAGTAACAAACCCTAGATCAGCAGCATCAGCATTAGCGGCTTCATTATCAAACTAGGGCAGACCATATCTCACAAACCGACCGTTGGATTGACTTCATTCCACCACCAAAAGTTTCGGCTTCCAAAGGAGGTTCAGATAAACCTACAGCGCAGTTCAGATGAGGAGATCTTCTAGGCCACGCAAGTCAATCTTTACTTCTGCAGTTGCAGCTTTAGTTTCAGCAGTTTCCGGCTTCAAACTAGGGCAGTCGATATCTTGCAAACCGTTCGTCAGATTGACTTCATTCCACCACCAAAAGTTGCGGCTTTCAAAGGAGGTTCAGATGAACCTACAGCGCAGTTCCAAAGAGGAGATCTTCTAGGCCACGCAAGTCAATCTTTACTTCTGCAATTGCAGCTTCAAATTCAACAGCGTCCGGCTTCACATGTGTGAGAGAGAGAGACCCATTTCAGCGCAGTAGAGAAGAGACTCATATATGCGCAATAGAGAGAGAGAGATGTGATGAGATGAGTGAGTCCAAATGAGGAAAAGTCCTCTTATATTTATACACAACGTTGATGGGTGAATAGATGCGACTGTTGGGCTTCTGAGCCTACATGAGTTGTAGGTCGGCTTGATAATAATTCCATAATCAAGAAAAATTCATATCTCCATGAATACTTATCGGAATTGGATGATCTTTATATCAATCCTACACCTCTCGACGAGAGGAATCTAATAAAAATATTATTAACCATGAATAAGATGACCCACAGAAGTTTTGCCTTGGTTGCCAATTTTAACACTTCTGTATCTCATGCTGCATACAATCATCCCAAAATCTGTTCCAATTGGGAAGATTCTCCCTAGATGTAACACCATCTCCAAAGACCTCCCAAGACTTAAGAAGTCCCGCTACAGCAATCCTAATTAACTCTGTGGGTGCAACTATCTCACCAATAGTAATCAAATCATCACATACCTATTTGACTGTGCCAAAATAATGAACTACACTTTCAACCTTTGTCATTCTGATATTCTTCAATTGTTCTTTGAGTACCATCTTCCTGCTCCCATTGGTACTCTGATAGAGAGTGGTTGGAGTTGTCCACATCTTATATGCATATGTGTTTCCTCTCACCTGAGGAACCACATGATCCTTCATACTGTCCATCAAAATCCTTTTTGCCTCTGCATTATTTTTTGTGAATTCAGCAAGTTCATCTGCAGCACTGGGAGGTACAACCACTTGCCGCACTATGTCCCAAACTGTTGCCTCCTCAAACACTGTCTGAAGTCTATCCTTCCAAACGACATAGTTGGATATCCCATCCACTCTGTCATCTATCCTTAAGAACATGGCCATGACCGCTGTCCAAAATTTACAAAACCAAGAAAATGGAGAAATGAACTTTCCAACACACCTTGATGTCCCAAAAATTCAATGTGTGTGAAATTTCACCTTGTTGTCCCAAAATATCAACTTGTTGTCCAAAAATTCAGTTTGTTGTCCAAACCTCTGTTTCTTGTCCCAAACTACTGTCTGTTGTTCAAACCGCAATTTTCAGCCTGTACCTCTGATACCATGTTGAAATTTGATGACTAAAAAAAGTTTCCAACAATCCCAACCCAATTTTAATTTCACCTTATCACTCCCATTCAATTAAATGCCCTTTCCCATAAACATAAATTCAACATATAGAATTCTGGAAATGAAATTTTCCGATTAAAACACATGGGACTGTCAAGACTTAACACATGCTGAAAAGAAATATGGGCATAACCAGACCAGCAATACACATAAAAATACACATAGATTTTTGGTCAACTTAAACCCAGGCAAAACCCATTCAATCTTCTCTGAAGAAAACCTGTTAGAGAGCTCTTCAAATTTATTTATCTTTCAAGTTTAGGAAAAATACATTCGTAGACAAAACAAAACAGCAAAATACAACTTATCTCTTCAGCCCAAAACTCCTTGAAAATCGTGCCCATTTTGCCTCGATTTCCGTGCCCACTTGAAGCTGAAAAATGTATTGTACGGATATGACTATACGAAATTTTTTCAAAAAAAAATTCTCTTGAACGGCGTGCAGCTCACAACATTCAATGTTGTTCGTATTGTACCTTTTGTTGTCTTTTAAACCTTAATTTCCATGCTCAGCTTTGCCCAGAAATAACTCTTTCAGCTCATTACAACAAATTTCTCCTTTAGAACTTTTCTCCAACTCTCAGTCTCCTTTCTTCAATCTGTCCATGAAAAATGAATGCAGTCTCTCTTTTCTTTTCCCACTTTTGTTTCCCTAAATGACTTTTGGGCAACCCTAAGATCTAATGCCTCAGATTCATTTAGATCAAGGGATGAGAATAAATGTGCATTTAATTCTCATTTTCTATTATTTAACTCACCCATTAAATAAAGTACCCACATTGTACTTTATGTCTAAAGTCACTTTTCCCTTTATAATCTTAGTCACCGGATTCGGCGAACTTGAACGAATAAATTCGAAATTCGGCAAACTTCAAACGAATTCGAATTTATTCGTTCAAGTTCGCCGAACAAAATGGCGAACTCGAACATCATGGCGAACCCGAATTTTATACCGAACAAAATCGCGAACTTTAAAAAAAACACTGAAAAAATCGTTGGAATTCGTTTAGGTTCGTTTAAAAAAAAATATTGTTTGCAAATTGCGTGCCCCGTGGTTTTCGTTTCATTGTTTGCGGGCACAGGTTTCATTGTTTGCAATTGCGCCCGCGGGTTTCATTGTAACTTTTGTGTTCATTGTTTAGTTTTATTATCACCACAACCGGCGACAGTCCAGACTCCGTCACTCCACAGCATAGTGAGCAACGCTATTGCAATTTTGTGGCGACCACAGCCTACAGGTGAACCGTGATAGGCACAACTCCTCTCCGCGACAGGCACAACTCCTCTCCACATACACAGCTATAGCCTCGGCCCTAACACAACCTCCAGCCTCGGCCCTCAGGGGTTTTTAGATTTTCTGTGGCAATGCATTGATTGTGGCAGGCAACAATGACTCACCAGTGCAACATGACAGCATACACATCTCGGACAATGCATCATCTTCTATCTTTGATCAATTAAAAATCAACACAAGTCTTTGCCAAGAGGCAAGCATGTTTTCTTCAGAGACAGAATGGGAGTGGTGAACAACACCTTCCTCGGTAAGAGGGAGTGTTGGAAATAGTACCAAGGAGAGGTGTTACTAAGCGTTTATCCCTTTTAGCCTAGTAGAAACATCAATGACTTTAGTCTTGGTGACATTTATGAGTTATATTAATGTCAAGGGTGGAAAAGGTACTTAAAAGTGTTGTACCATGTACTTTTTTAATATTAAAGTCACTTGTACTTTATAAAATGACTGTGTAAAGTACTAAATGTATTTTTCTAACATTAAAGTGAGTTGAAAAATCACTTTATGAGAAAAATAAAAAAAACACACAACTTGAAAAAGGTACTAGGAGACTTTTAAGTAATGGGGCCAATGTGTGAGGGGGGTCCATTCGGAGAGTTAATCTCAACCACACATCTTGAGATTTGGAGATTAAATCTCATCCATTGGATCCTAGGTTTAGGGATTCAATCTTTTCTAAGAGGCAAACGGAGAAAAGGGAGGCTCATTCTTCACTTCACACTTGAGAGAACATGACAAGAAGAGAAGAAATGAAAACTTCATGAAAGAGGAGAGAGCTTGCAGGTAGAGGGGCTCGAATTCCAAGGCGAAGGAGGCAGCCACTGCAGCATGAAAATCAAAGAGGTTTGGCAGCAACAGCAGGCACAAAATTCGAGGCATATAGGCATGAATTTCAAGGAGCACACTGCACAAAATTTGAGGAAACAGCAGTTCAAATTTCTAGGATTTCTAGGCATGGAATTCAATGAAGTTTGTCTGATGTCTTGACAGCAGGCTGAGGACAGAAATTTGAGGAGGCTTTTTGCTGCTGTCTGGCACAGTTTTCGAGGCAGAAAAGTCACCTTCAGGCACCGAAATCGAGGCTGGATTTAGCACAAATTTCGAGGCTGAGTTTTGGCACAAATTCCAAGGCGCTGAGCTGTAGAAGAATGCAGAAATTCTAGGCACCAAATTTGCTGAAAATCTGAATTGTTCAGTGGGCACAAATTTCCAGAATTTGTAATAAATACTACAGCAGAAAAAGGGAGATAAGTACAGTGAATTTTTGTACTTGTTTTGTAATTTTCTAAGCAATAAAATCCTCCTTTGAAGACTGGTTTTCCCCAAGAGGCTGTGGGGTTTTTTTCCGGAGTCACCTTGACCAAAAATATTTTTAGAATTGTAATAAATAATACAGCAGAAAAGGGAGATAAGTACAGTGAATTTTTGTACTTGTTTTGTAATTTCCTAAGCAATAAAATCCTCCTTTGAAGACCGGTTTTCCCCAAGAGGCTGTGGGGTTTTTTCCGGAGTCACCTTGACCAAAAAATATTTCCAGAATTTGTAATAAATACTACAGCAGAAAAAGGGAGATAAATACAGTGAATTTTTGTACTTGTTTTGTAATTTTCGAAGCAATAAAATCCTCCTTTGAACACTGGTTTTCCCCAAGAGACTGTGGGGTTTTTTCCAGAGTCACCTTGACTAAAAATAAGTGTCTCACGAGCTGAATGCTTACCTGAATTTTGTATTAATTTCAGCCGATAGGAAAAGTGAAAAATAGTAGAAATACTCTTTGAATGTTTACAATTAATGCATTCTGAAATTTATATCAGCGTGACAAAACATGTGGGTTGGGCCAAATAAACACATGCAAACTTGTAAACTGGGGTAGGGTGCAGATCATTAATTTTCTACAGAAGGCAGGTTGGCACTGTGGTTCCCAGCAGTTTTCCCAATGGTGGAATTCAAAAATGAGGTGAACTGGTTAGCCCACAACCAACGCCTTGTATTATCTTATCTTCTTTCTAGTGAATTTTTTTTTGTTAAATGATGTTAACTCTATTTGTCCTTTCCATTTTCCAGGGGCTTGGCATTGCTATACAGTGGTTACTTTGTATGTTTTGAGAAAGCTTTACTGTGAAACTTTTTCAATGGAATGTGTTCTCTTATTATAAAGAACATGTTTTTGCCAAATCGGCTGTCCAAGGCAGTGCAGGGTTAAAAGCCATCTCGAGGCTTTTCTTTATCCCTTAAGTGGACTCATTCTTTTCAATATTATACCACATTTTCTGTTAGTATATTCAACATTTTTTTTAATTTTGAAGACCAAGGAAACCCTAATGCCTCAGCTGGAAACCATTTTCAAGTCTCTAAACTTAGTCAAACACAAGAAGCAAGGCATAAGAGCCATATCCGACATTTTTTTTTAAATTGAAGACCAAGGAAACCCTTTCAAATCTGTAAACTTAGACAGATGCAAGAAAGCAATGCAGAAGAACCAAATCCAAACTAGTTACTTCAGAACAGTGTTACTTGGGAGCGGGAGCGGGAGCGGGGAGCGGGAGCGGAAGCGGGAGCAGGAGCGACCATTTTCAGAAGCTCCCGGTTTGGGAGCGAATCCCGGAGCGATTTTTTAAAAATATATATATTTTTTATATTTTTTAATTTTTGATACATATATGTCAACAAAAACATGTAGAATGATGAAATAGACATAAAAATCATAAAAAAACATAAATTGATCATTGAACCATATCACATCAATCATCTAGAAATTATAATCGTCATCAACCTTAGTAAAATAATAAATTAAAATAACATTCAATTCAATAACATTTATCATCATTGATCACCAAAGTAACAAGTTGTACTTGTAAGCCAAGTTTAACCATTACAAGAAGTAATATCGAAGATATTTCTAAGTCCTAACTTCTAACTGTTAACATGATATGAAATGTTAAAAATTTATAAAATGAAACATGAATAATGAGATGAAATGAAACAACTTTAGTCTTTCACAAAGCATCATATTCATAATTCACAATCATTACCAATGAGTTATAATTGCCAAGGCCCAACTTCAAACTTCAAATTTTCATTGTCACAGTGATATAATGTTTACAAAAAATATCATAATGTCATAATGATATGAAAGAGTCAAGAGTCAAGGACTCAAAACTCAACACTGAACAGTTATGAAAACTAAAGTGACAAGTCTAATAGAAACTAAAAAAGACAAGTAAACTGTAAATCTACAAGTGGCCCTTGCCACGAGAGTCTCCAGGAGTATAAGTAGGTCTTGGCGGTCTTCTAGGAGTCTCCCGCCCAGACCGACGACCAGAACTAGAGCCTCCACGCGAGGGTGTCGATGGAGGTGGCGACAGCAATGGAACAAGACTCGGGCCCCGAGAACTGCTACTGGATGGTGGAGGTGGAGATGGCAAGGCTGCTGCAGCTGCTTCAGCTTCATCCCGTACAAGCTCATCTTCTAGTTCTTCCATATGTACAATGCCATCCTCCAAATTGTCGTCCTCAGGGTGATTGTCCCAAATTTTATATGTGGGATCTTCATTAGCCCGATCACAGTAATGGCTCAACAACCTCAAATTGTAGTGCACATAAACCAAGCTTTCTGCTCGGTTTTCGTTGAGCCTGTTTCTTTTCACATTATGTATATAACTGTAGGTGCTCCAACACCTCTCTGCAGAAGAAGAATTTACAACCTGTGCAAGAACTTTCAATGCCAATTTTCGCAAAAGTCCGTCGCCGCCATATGTTTCCCACCATGTGAGAGAATCAAATTTATCTTTGTCGTCCATTGCATGGAAGTTACCATACAAACCACTGCCAGTGAAGTATCTGCCTATTTCAAGGCGCACAGCTGCACATTCCTCCCTGTCAGGCACCAACTTTTCTAATGCATCCAGATATCCTTTAGTTACCTCTCGATCTAAATGGGGTTTGGTCCTAACACCACCCCCTGCTGCAGGTTTGCCCAACCAAGAATCTGAGTAGTATTTTGGCGTAAGGATATACGCCAAGCAATGTAGTGGAAGGTTAAGCCTTTTCCACCGTTCACACACACAATCGTGAATCAGATTGTACAAGTCGGGATCTCTGTTATTAACAATGTCTTTTATTTCCCCCAACATGGTATCCATTTGCTCATACACCTCGCCAATCACTGGTTTGTCTGTATCTGCAAACCGAATCATGTTATAAATTGGCTTGGTGAAATCCAATACCTGTCTCACAGTTGTCCAAAACTGCCCATCAAGAGCGGCCTCCTCCACCGTTTCAAAACCTGCAATGTCAGCTACATTTGTAGCCCTTTCCTTTAACACCTGCCAATTTGGACTTGATACCATGCTAGCTAAACCCTCTCTTACCTTCAAAAGGCGCCTGAAGGTGAGGTAATAGCTACCAAATCTAGTCCTCGCAATCTTCAGCAACTCCAATCTCGAGTGACTGCGGAAAAGGCCATGGGTATTGCTATGATTTGTAATAAATTTTATCATTTTTTTTCCTCTCTTGTACAAATCACCAATCCATTGGTATTGTTCATTTTTGTTTTTGACAATATCATGCAACAGAAGGTTCAATGTGTGAACCAAACATCCAGACCAAAATATGTTCGGGTATCTATCCTCAATAATTGCTCCCGCTGCCTTACAATTAGGAGCATTATCAGTGATGACTTGGATGACATTGTATGGGCCAATATGCTCAATTGTTTCAAGCAATGCTTCTGCAATGTTGATAGCGGTCTTGAACTTGTCTGAGTAATCATGTGCAGCTAGAAAAATGGGACCACTTCGGGACACAGCAAGAACACTTATCAATGGCTTGCCTTTTACATTTGTCCATCCATCAGATACAATGGACACCCCATTGTCAGTCCAAGAACTTGTCATTTTATTCAAAGAATGTGATATTTTTGCTTTTTCATGATCAAGGCCAACTGTTCTTGCCTTGTCATACCCAGGGCTCTTGTATCCTTTAGGGGCATCATTTATGGCAGAAACCATTTCGTGCCAATAAGGTGAGCGTAGAACATTGAATGGTATCCCATTTGCATAGAGGAACCTGTAAATTTTTGAATCCACATCATTCCTACACCCCTCATCAAGGAAATCTGATATGGTTCTACGGCGTAAAGATGATGACCCTGAGCCTCCATGTCCATATCCACTGCCTTGGGAGGATGCTGAAGGAGTTCTTTGTGAGCTTTCAAAGAAACCCCTTGATCTTTTTGCTTTTTATTGGGCGTCCTCCTCTTCCTTTATGTATTTGGCTCTATCTGTTGTTGACACCGCGTCGCAAGTTCTGATTCCTATTTGTTTCTCTCCATCCCATGCCCTTTTCCCGCAAAGGTGTCTTCTCAAACGGGTGTATGAGCCTGTGAAATCATTGTTGCAATGGGGGCAATGAAATTTAGTGGTTCCACCCCCTCTCCCTATTTCAGGCCTCTGAACATATTTCCACAATGGAGTTTGGTCTTGTTTAGTTTTTTGACCCTCATGTTCACCCTCCACATCCTCCTCACTGGGGTTTTCACCTATTTGACTTCCTCCGGCTTCTTCATCCACCTCTTCAGTTTCAGGCCCACTCCGTTTCCTACTCTCCACCACCATAATAACCAGAAAAGGGACCAGGAAGAGGAAAATGCCAATAAAAATCCCCAGGTCCATCGTGTTTGATGTTTGTAGGGTTTGAGTCTTGAATCTGCAAATTAATTTAGTTTATTGGGATTAATTCATTTAATTTATTAATTTAATTTAAATTAATGATCTTTAAACTCAAACAGGTAAATTAAACTAAACAAACTAACTACCTAACCAACTAAACTAACTAAATGATTAAGTTACTTACCTCTGCAAGCTTGCTCCTCGCTCCTTGGCACTTGCTCCTCGCTCCTCAGCTCTGGCTCCTTGCTCCTCAGCTCTTGCTCCTTGCTCCTTTGCTCTCAAACTCAAGCTCAATCTCATTGAAATGATTTTGTTTTGGCCCATTGGGCTTATAAACCCAAAAAAATTAGTTAAATTTTTTGTTTTTTTCGGGTCCGCGGAATTTTTTTCCGCCGAACCACTCCCGGTTCACTAAAATTCGCTCCCGGAGCGTTTTTTAATGCCCGGGAGCGATCAGGGAGCGATCGCTCCCGGGCATTAAAAAGCGCTCCGGGAGCGCGGGAGCGATCGCTCCCTGAAGCGCTCCCTCACAGACCAGGGAGCGCAAATTTTTTTATGGGAGCGCGCTCCCGAAAATCGCTCCCGTCCGGGAGCGATTTGGGGAGCGCGCTCCCGACCCGCTCCCGCCCGGAGCGCGCTTCGGGAGCGGGTTCGAAGGGGGGGGGGGCGCTCCCCCGCATCACTGCTTCAGAATATACTACAGCATAATCATTTAAAATATCCAGAAGAAGAAATCTACATTTCTGATTGGAAAATTATTTCATTTATATTCTTTTATTTAGCTCATCCACCCCTCCCCTACTGTGATGGATGGCCAATAGATTCAACCAACATACATCACTTATCAGTGACAAAACCCTAACAAACAATTTCAGAAAAAAGACACAGTGATAAATCGAAAGAAGAGAGAAGATTACATGTATTTATATCTAGGGCAGATCTGGCAGGGTGGAGCAGACGTATTCCTTCCCCAATAGGAGAGAAACACTGAAAAAGCCCTTGGGAAACAAGTCATTAACAGTGTGGTTGGGTATGGAGGGGAGAATCATGCACTTCTCCCCCTTTTACAATCCACAGACATTACAATGCTACAGTTGCAGATGAACAATCTTGGAGAAGTTGTAGCTAGTGGTGGCGGGGTGGAAAATGGACAAATTCGGTCTCTTGTCCAAGCAGATGACGAAGGTGGCCTTTGCAGTTAAGGGCATTCCACCCTTGTCTTCTCATCAAAATCAAGCATTCCATACTTAATGGCCACCTCTCACATAAGGTCGGTCGTGACGGGTAACTCACTTTGCCTTCCCTTCACAGAGGCTCTCAATTTCTTCAATCCACACCAGGTGGCACTCTGCCCCATTGCAGCTCAATTGCAACAGCTTGACACTTCATTTCTCAAACTCGGGCATCAACTTTCCCAGAATCCCTAGCTCTGGTGTGAAATCACACATATGGTAGAAGACAATTGCCCAGTTGTTATTAATATACTGGTAGAAATGAATAGATCCCACATTCAAGTCTGCTACATAGTCAAGCACTATCTCCCAATTTCAATGCCATGGCTTCAAGATCATTCTCTCTCTGTTTTCTATTATCCTATTTCACTCCAATAACTTCCAAAGTAGCTATGTTCAAAGTTCAAATGAACACATACATATTTATAGGAAATTGCCTGCCTGCTTGGACATGTAGGTAAACATGCAACGGAAAGGGTGAACTGGTTATGTATATAATAAGCTCTCAAATCTTATGTTTGGCTATGTCATATCAATGCAAAGGTTGGAGGGATCGATGTCTTCCCCTTGTTTATCACCAAATAATAATATCCATGTTGGTTTGTTAAATTATTACATTTTCTTTATCGTTGAGAGCATTTACATTCTAAAAGAGAGGTTATACACAAATACCTTGTCAAGCTTGCTATATCCACTTCTCTGCCTGGCAGCATTACTTTGATTATTGTTTCATTTGATTTCAGAATAAGATGGCTCTAATTTATTTTTTACATGACACCCAAGCATCACTATATGCAATAAGTGCTAAGTCGACTATTCAATAATCATGAGAAATTCGCCATTACGACTAAAACTTATGAGATATGGATCACGCATCAATTACTTTCTTTCACCACCTAATCTCAAACCCCAAATGCTTTAAATAAAGAGTCAAGGGAGCTGTGTATAAACATTTTATAGTGCACAATACTTACTAAGGTTGTGCAAATGGATAGCAAGTTAAGTAGGCTTGATTAGTGCAAATGGATAGCAAGTTAAGTAGGCTTGATTACTAGGAAAAACCCTATGCTTAAGTGGACTTAAGCCAAAGGAATATTGGGAAGACTCTCTTTTCCAACACTTCAATGTTTGTTTCTATAAATGGTGATTTTTCAAATAGAATTGTCTCATGTAAATCCATCGAGCAACATTGCCCACTTGCTGCTTACCTTTATGTCTTAATTGGTGATGCCTTGAGATATCTTTTGGATGTTGCTAGATGCTCAAGGTCAAGTGAGGGTGTTAATTTTAGATATGTTCTATGTTTAGAGCAATTTATTTCAATTTCCACAGTTAGCTCAATATCTTTTCCAAATTAGCAATCACATCAACATTAAAGTAAACTGCAGATAGAACATAAACATAAATCGCAGAAGACAAGCCAAGACAAGAGGACACAAAATGTGGCGCTAGCCAAGGACAAACCCCAATGTGGGGAAACCCTTGATCAATTCTCTTTATATGTTCTTCAATAGTTCAGCACAGAGATAGAGAGAGAGATAGTATATTTACAACAGAAATCAACACTTTGACTTATCTAGATAAGAACATAGATCATCTCTAAGAAGATGATACATGAGATCATTTGAAGACATGCTACTCAACTGATTCTCCAAGGTGACTCCTTCACCTATCACTGTGCTGCATCTCGTCATCATGTTGCACCTCACCGTGTTGCACCATGCTGCACTGTTGTCCCATGTGCCATTGTTGAACCATGTCTCATGTGCTTGCCACAGCTATCCATGTTGTCCATGCTTGCCATGTTACACCATGCTTGCCATGTTGCACCATGTTGTCCATGCTTGTTGTCCACTACCTCATCATTGTGTTGTCCCATTGAACATAGTGGCATAATATCATTGCTGCTAGTACTGTTGTCCCATCATGGCTTGTTATCCCAGTATACTTACAGCAACCCAATATTGATGTTGTCCCAACATACTTACGCTGCTCTAAATATGTACCATTACCTAGTTGTCCTAGATGTACTATTGTAACTGTTGGACCTAATAGTCATGCCCAAAACACTGTTGTTCTGGGCATATGGTAGCCCTTAACACTTCCTTCAACTCACAATTCTAGGGTCCTTGACTGCAACAATCTTGGACTATTTAGGGTACTTCCAACAACCCTTCAATCTGCCCAGAAGTTCCCTCCTTTACTGCGACTGCCCTTCTAAGAGAGGAGGAGACCCTATACTGCATTTGTTGGGCAGTCTATCCCTCCTCAACAACTTCGGCCTTCCTCTGGTTGATGTGGCTTGCTATATCAAGTCTCCTCTTGACTGCGGCGCCCTACACTCTTCCAAATGATCCTAAAAACAGTGCTTATTGCTGCAACATGACAACACGGGAACTCGACCCCTTCTCTAGCACTTCGTAGCCCTGAAATACCCTCCAAAAAACGGCTAAGACTCCTGCTTTCCACACAGCTCTTCACGCTGTCTACGGCAACGTCTTTCTTGGTTGCATAGAGGCCAACGTATAGGCTAGGGCTTCTGCTTGATAGCGTTAGTGCTTAGGCAGCGTATTTCTTCTTCTAGACTGCATAGATACTAGGGTTGTCCTCCTTGTAGCGTTAGGGCTTCTCACTTGACTGTGTCCTCTAGATTAGGGCATCGTTCTTCTTCTTGACTGCGGCTAGGGCAGCCTCAATCCTCCAACTTCTAGGGCTTCCACTCCTAGATTTCTCTTCCACTAAAAACCCAAGACAAGTGGAGAGAGATCAAGATAGAAGTGTGCGTATGAAATGACTCTCAAGTCATCTCCTTTTATACTAAAACGTTGAACACATGTGACATTTATTTGGTTGCTAGCCGACCTTGTCGAATTGTCTTATAACACAAATAAATTCACAACTCCATGAATACTTATCGGAATTGGATGATCTTTAGATCAATCCTACACCTCTCGATGAGAGGAATCCAAGAAAAATATCAACTGCCATAAATAAGATGACCCAAATGGAGTTTGGCCCTACTTGCCAATTTTAACACTCCCTCTCAACTAGGGAGAACTCCATCCGCTGATCCATTTATCCGACTATACTATCTCTGCCATCAGTGCCCTGCACTGCTTTGCTATGCTCTGTTGAGCTCTGGTCTGCCCTGCTGAGCTCTGCTCTACTCTTCTCTGCTGAGCTCTACTCTTCTCTGCTGAGCTCTGCTCTGCTCTGCTGAACTCTGCTAAGCTTTGCTCTGCTCTGCTGAACTCTGCTCTACTCTGTTGAACTCTGCTCTGCTCTGCTGAACCATGAAGAAGAAGAATTGATCAAGAATGTCTCATACCATTCTCTACTGACTCGAAGTCAGTTCTATTGATCCCAGATCAATATCACAAGAGAATGTCTCAAACCACTCATACTGATCCTAGATCAGTTACATTGATCCCAGATCAATGGAGGTCATCGTAGCATAGGGAGTACGGTAGATACAACGATGCGTCCATCGATAGTACTACTATGGTCCCTAACCCCATTTCCCTACTCATTGACCAAATGAGAGGTACTTCCCATGAGTCCCACACTGCATGGGTAGGATGCCTCGACAGGAGAACCATTCATCCTGTCCCTAAGTCGCCTCGGGGTATCACAGGGGAAAGCTGAGCCATTCACCCTATACCCACAGCGCACTATTAAGGGAGGGTGAGTCGCCCTATGGTCGTTGGTTGCTCCAATAAGTACCCCAAGCCCCCGGGAGCTCCCAGAGCTCAATGCATGAAACATGCAAGACCCTCATAAGAAGGTTTCTCAACAACTCCAAGTCGTTCGAGAAAGTCACAAATTTGACCTTTACCCGGGGCTTCGACAGAATGTCTGCGACCTGTACATCAGTCTTAATGCGATAGAGCCTCCTCGCTCATCGACGTACCATATCCCAGATAAGGTAGTATCTGATGTCTATATGCTGGTGCAATCATAAAATATGGAATTCCTCAACAATCGGATCCCCCCCTAGTTGACACAGAGGATCTCGGTGGTATCCATCATGTGTACAAAAAGCTCGCTGAAGAGCTTCCACAACCAGGTAGCTTCACACGAGATCATACTCGTAGCTATGTATTCAGTCTTAGCAGTGCTTATAGCAACCGACTTCTGCTTCCTGCTCATCCAGGATATCGAACAGAACCCAAAGAGAACCAGCACTCGGAAGTGCTCTTGCGATCCTCCACACTACCTGCCCAGTCAGCATTCGAATAATCATGCAGCTTCACATTTCCGACAGTGTATCTCAATCCATGAGAGATTGTGCCCTAAAGATATCTCAGAAGATTCTTGGCACCAATCCAGTGAGGCTCAACCATATATGAGCTCATCATACTAACTGCAAATCATATGTTTGGACAGAAGTTCACCAAGAACATCAACGCGAATGAGTTTATGAAACTCAGAGGCATTTCCCAAATCTGGTCCGGCATCACTACCACATAACTTCTGAAAGTTAAACTCCATTGAGGTAGTCACAGGCTTGCAGTTCACCATTCCCAATCGGGAATCCAACTCCCTCTTACTTTTGCAAATGAGAGGGTCTACACCTGTTGGAAAGAGGTCGTCCTCAGAAGGTGTCGTTATGAGAGGTCTATCATCCACAGCCTTCAAGCAATGGTTTGGATCGACTTCACTCCTTGTGAATCTCAGCTTCATTAGACAACTATCAATCCTCTCATACTAAGCCCAGGGTGTTTTGCTTCAAGCCATAGAGGGCTTTATTCCACCTACACACATGAGATTCTCGATCATGAATCTCAAACCCCCCGGATTGTTCCAAACCTGTGGACCTGCTACATGAGGGGAATGGTCCCCTTGTAAGATTTTCCTTCAGTACATCTTAGACATGTACCTTCATGCTCTTCTTGAATTCAGGCATCCCTGTCACCATTTGATTCACATCGGGTAGGGTCCCATAATAAGTAGACCTCCGGTGCTATAGATGAGATGTGACAATTGACATGGTCCCCAATGGACTTCCTGCAACTTGATACAACCCTGAACTCAAAAGCATCTTTGAAAAATTGCATTTTCAAATACGTACCTTTCCATCGATGAATGCCACCCTGAAACCTTTGACTTCCATTTCCGAAATGGTCACCAGGTTCTTCTTGCGATCAGGTACACAAAAGAGATTCTTGTAAATGAATCGAGTTACTCTCATTCAATTGAGGGGTAACATTCCCTACACCCTTTCCAGGATAGGTGGCAGTGACTCCAAGTATAATCCCATGATTGTTTTCCATCTCTACTAAATTAGAGAGAGCACCCTCCTATCCGATGAAGTGCCTGGAAGCACTACAATCAATAAGCCAGATTCCCAAAGAGTCTGAAGGAGAGGGCCAATATAAGATAACGCTTCTTTATCTCATTAGAAACAACACTTGATTCTTCATACCTGGGGTTCCTTGCTTTCTTTGAAGAGTAGGTCGTTCCCTTGATGACCTGTATTACCAGTCATTCCTCTGATCATTGAAGATGTCCCTGGAATGATTGTTATCATCATCAAGTGATGTGTCCCTACCATTCGGACACTCCTTTGCATAATGGTCAGACTTATTATAACCAAGGCCTTTCCTTCCACCCTTAGATTCGGACTTCCCATTGAAGTGATCTGAAGGCCATCAGAAACTTCCACTGCGCCATTCTGATAATATTCTCTGCTTCGACTTCACCCTTGGTGAATTTGAAGAGGGATGAGGAATCCATTGATCATTTTGTCCTTTCCCAACTGTCTTCGGTAATTACTCTTTCACTCTTGCTTGGGCTTTGACTTCACCTCAGCTCTGATACCATGTTAATTTTCAGTATGTTCTATGCTTAGAGCAATTTATTTCAATTTTCACAGTTAGCTCAATATCTTTTCCAGATTAGCAATCACATCAGCATTAAAGTAAACTGCAGATAGAACATAAACATAAATCGCAGAAGACAAGCCAAGACAAGAGGACACAAGATGTGGCACTAGCCAGGGACAAACCCCAATGTGGGGAAACCCTTGATCAATTCTTCTTATATGTTCTTCAATAGTTCAGCAAAGAGAGAGATAGAGATAATATATTTATAACAGAAGTCAACACTTTGACTTATCTAGATAAAAGCATAGATCATCTCTAAGAAGATGATACATGAGATCAGTTGAAGATATGTTGCTTCAACTAATTCTCCAAGGTGACTCCTTCACCTATCATTGTGTTGCATTTCGTCATCATGCTGCACCATGCTGCACCTCACCGTGCTGCACCCCATGCTGCACTGTTGTCCCATGTGTCATTGTTGAACCATGTCTCATGTGCTTGCCACAGCTATCCATGTTGTCCATGCTTGCCATGTTATCCATGCTTGCCATGTTGCACCATGTTGTCCATGCTTGTTGTCCCATTGTGCCACTGCTGCACAATGTCATTGTTGTCCCATTGTGCCACTGCCTCATCATTGTGTTGTCCCATTGAACATTGTGGCACAATATCATTGTTGCTAGTACTGTTGTCCCATCACGGCTTGTTATCCCAGTATACTTACAGCAACCCAATATTGTTGTTGTCCCAACATACTTACATTGCTCTAAATATGTACGTACCATTTCCTAGCTGTCCTAGATGTACTACTGTAACTGATGTACCTAATAGTCATGCACAAAGCACTGTTGTTATGGGCATATGGCAACCCTTAACACTTCCTTTAGCTCACAGTTCTAGGGTCCTTGACTGCAGCAATCTTGGACTGTTTAGGGTACTTCCAACAACCCTTCAATCTACCCAGAAGAGTCCTCCTTTACTACGGCTGCCCTTCTAAGAGAGGAGGAGACCCTAAACTACATTTGTTGGGCAGTCTATCCTTCCTCAACAACTTCGGCCTTCCTCTGTTTGTTGCGGCTTGCTATATCAAGTCTCCTCTTGACTGCGGCAACCCTGCACTCTTCCAAATGATCCTAAAACAGTCCTTATTGTTGCGGCATGACAACAAGGGAACTTGACCCCTTCTCCAGCACTTCGGACCCCTGAAATACCCTCCAAACAGCGGCTAAGCCTCCTGCTTTCCACACAGCTCTTCACGCTGTCTAGGGCAGCCTCTGTCTTGGTTGCGTAGAGGCCAACATATAGGCTAGGGCTTCTTCTTGAAAGCGTTAGTGCTTAGGCAGTGTATTTCTTCTTCTAGACTGCATAGATACTAGGGTTGTCCTCCTTGTAGCGTTAGGGCTTCTCACTTGACTACGTCCTCTAGATTAGGGCAGCGTTCTTCTTCTTGACTGCCACTAGGGCAGCCTCAATCCTCCAACTTCTAGGGCTTCCACTCCTAGATTTCTCTTCCACTAAAAAACCAAGACAAGAGGAGAGAAATCAAGATAGAAGTGTGTGTATGAAATGACTCTCAAGTCATCTCTTTTTATACTAAAACGTTGAGCACATGTGGGGTTTATTTGGTTGTTGGCCGAACTTGTCGAATTATCTTATAACACAAATAAATTCATAACTCCATGAATACTTATCGGAATCGGATGATCTTTAGATCAATCCGACACCTCTCGATGAGAGGGATCCAAGAAAAATATCAACTACCATAAACAAGATGACCCACATGGAGTTTGGCCCTAGTTGCCAATTTTAACAGAGGGGCATCTCCATTCCTCCATTCGAAGCAGAAGCAAAGAGTTAAACACTCACTTCCTTAACGATTCTCTCCTCTCATTAAAGTTCACAAGATTAGGTGGCTGGAATTCTCAAGTGTCTAGATGAATGACCAAGTCTAATAGCCAATTCATTCCTGTTGAAGACGAACCAGATTGGTTGAGACACCCTTTGCTGGGGGTTCTTTTTGGCATCAACATTTCCTTCTATAAATGGTGTGTTTTCAAATAGAATTGTCTCGTGTAAATCCATCAAGCAGCATTGCCTTGGTGATGCCTTGAACTATCTTTTGGATATATCTAGAAACTCAACGTCGAGTGAGGGGAATCTCCATTCCACCATTCCAAGCCATAGCTATCATAACCGGATTGGTCATTGAACTGGTAGACCCCGTAGACTGGGAACCGGTCAAATACATACGGAATCCAGTAAAAAAACCGGACCAAAAAACTGTTCAACCAAAAACACATAAAATATTCAAATTTAAAAATAAAAATAATAAACAAAAAAAACATATATATTCATGTGCATCCATATGAATCCAAACCATTTATACACAAATAAGAAAAAATTCTCATATATATAGCATGTAAGGGTGCACATAACCAAATATCACCTAGTGCAATCCATCTCTAAACCGAAAATACATCAGCAAACAAGCTCCAAATGGGCTCTAGCATCCAAAAAAAAATTATGCTACAACAAATATCTACTTATCATCAAATGAGTGCCTATAGTGGGATCTTCGTCATCAATATCACCCTCTAAGCATTAAAATAAGACAGAAAAATCATAGCATATCAGGTCAAGGTTTTGTTTGAGTGATGGGTATTTTTTTTAGTAGGCTCATGATATAGTTCAACAACTAATGCCCCACTAACATCAAGGTACATAGAGGACTTGGTGCTCTTGTTAAAATTGGCAACTAGGGCCAAACTCCATGTGGGTCATCTTATTTATGGCAGCTAATATTTTTCCTAGATTCCTCTTGTCAAGAGGTGTAGGATTGATCTAAAAATCATCCGATTCCGACAAGTATTTATGGAGATATGAATTTATTTGTATTTATTTGACAAATTGTCAAGGTCGACCAGCAACTAAATGTGTGGCACACATGCCCAGCAAATCATATAAGTACAAGTGAGGTTGATTCATTATCAACTCATCTCCTCTCACTCATTCTTATCTCTCTCCTTAGCTTTGGGTTACATAAGGAGCAACTCACAAATGGGAAAAAGGACGCAGTAGGGCAAGGAAGACGCAGAAAGAAGGACACAGAAGCTGCAGGTCATCTCTTTGACTAGCGTTGACCATTCAGGAGTGCGGTTTTGGTGGCTACCTCTCCTAGGCAGGCCGCAGATTTTGGCACGCAAATCGAGGCAATCTAACCTCTAGTTTGACCAACGTTGACTGCCCTAGTTTGGGGTAGCAGGTTGACTTCAGTCAACAGCAGTTTGACTATGTTTTTGGGGCTGTTTATGGGCTGCTTCTTCAAGTTGTTTGAGGACTAGATGACCGGAAAATTGACCAAGCATATTGGAGGTCAATTTCATCTCGTTTGACTAAGTTTGACTTTGTTGATCTAGGGTTTGCTGCTGCTGATATAAAATTACAGAATTCTGATTTTGTACTATTTCTCTCTGCTGAACTATTGAAGATAAAAGAAGATTTGATCAAAGGGTTTCCCCGCATTGGGGTTTGTCCCTGGCTAGCTGCCACATCTTGTGTCTCTTGTCTTGGCTTGTTTTCTATCGTTTAATGTTCTATATGCACTTTACTTAATGTATATGTGATTGCTAATCAGTGGCTAATAAGAAGAAAAGAAGTAAACTGCTCTAAGCATAGAACATACCATAATTTAACAGCTCTTGATTAAATACTAGTTTTCATACCCTCGTACATGAGAAAATCCAATGGAGCATTGCAATCCCCCCAATCCTGAAATCCTGGAAAACTATTAAGTTTGTTGGATTTTGAGTGAGATCTAAAATTCTACTCTCCATATGAAATCCAATGAGGTCAAAACCACTCTCAAACATCCTGAGTCATTTCATGGTAACGTTAAAAATTTAAGTAAAAGGATGAAAATGAAAGATAAAGGACAATGTGACATTACCATGAAATGCATAGAACATCCAGAAAGTTGTGGAATGTCAAGAGAAGGCGGAGGGCTGCGAAGGCAGGAAACGGAAATTAGCGCAGAGCTCTGAGACACGCAGTTTCTGACTCTAATGGCGGCCTGCAGAGGAGGGAGCTCCACTCCCTCCTACAAAGATGTTGTGGCCAGTAGAGACAAGTCCCATCTGAGTAATGTCAGAGGTACAGGGGAAGAAGAAAGCAGAAGTAAGGAGAAGGAGACAGATGGGGCAGAGTCAAAGGAAAAAAGCAACACAAAGGACAAGGAAGAAGAAGACAATAACCAGGGAGGTAAAAAAGAGGAAGCTAATCAAAAGGGACCGTGTAGACCCAGAGCGAACATCACTCCGAGAGTAGTTTTAAATAATCCGGCACTGCAGGAGCATAGGGAACATATGGAAACTTACGCCATCATATGCAAATTCATGGGAGTATGGCCCACTGAAAAAGCTTTGCAAACCTGGATCAAATATCACTGGAAACCTAAGGGCAGCATCGATCTTCACCTTGGGTCAAAGGGTTTCTTTACAGTGGTGTTTACAAACATCAAAGACAAGGATAGAATATTCAAAGGAGGGCCCTACTTTTTTGCAGCAGCAGGCCTCTATATGCGGCCTTGGGTGATGAACTTTGTTCCAGAGAAGGAAACTTTTACCTCAGTTCCTGTTTGGGTAAGGCTTTTTTCGCTACCCCTGGATTATTGGCAAAATGAATCACTTGTGGCTATAGGAAATAAACTAGGTCATTTTATCAAAGCCTCGGAAGCCACCAGAAGGGGTAAATATACTTCCTATGCAAGGATTTGTGTGGAGATGGACCTTTCAGGAGCTCTTCCAGACGAAGTTATCTTGGAAGTCTTTGATGAGGAATGGGTGCAAACGATGGACTATGAGCATATTCCGTTCAGATGTCGTAAATGCCACAAACATGGACACTTGATCAGAGACTGTACTCTCAGTAAAGAAGAAGACAAAAGTAAACTAAAAGCAAAGAAGGACACTGAAAACTTTCAGAAAGTTTCAAGCAGAGGAAAAGGAAGTAAAAAATAACCAAAGCAACAACATAAAGAAGGACCAAAAACCAGTCAAAATAAATTCCAAGCTCTAGTTGAGATGGAAGACATGCCAAACGAAAACCAGTCTACAAAGAAAGACGCTAAGGAGAAGGAGAAGGGGGAAAACTACACTCTAGTCCTAAATATTAATGATGAGGGAGCAACCATGATGAATGAAGCAGAGCCAGAAATGGACCAGGAAATGGCCCAGAGTGAAACAGATATGGAGGATCATGAACTATAGGAAATTCTAGATAAGGAAAACCTAGATCTGGAAGGATTTCTACAATAGGGAACCAAGGCAAGATAGATTCATTACCTCAAGATGAATGCAATAGAATACAGTAGTTGTTTCTATGGAAAACCCAGGAAAAGGGGGCAGTTAAAGGAAGAAACAACGACGAACAGGAACACAGAGGAGTGAAAACAATGAAAGCTAATCCAGGTTTAGCAACCAGAAATGCAGGCAAGAAAAGAGGAAGAAAGAAGCAGAAGGAGCTTTTAATGGAGTGTGGGAAGCTGATGATAGATTCAGGTAAGATGAAAGACCTGACTAGTTACTCCTTCACAAATCTTTAATTATGAAGTTTACATCTTGGAATATAAGAGGTCTGGGTAGTAAAAGAAAGCAAAGAATGCTCAGTTTTAGAATGAAACAAGATACACCAGATATGATCTTCATTCAGGAAACGAAGAGCTCCATTCAGAAAATAAAAGCAATCCATAGCAAATGGCTTCACAGATTTGAGTTTTTAGAAGTTAAAGCAGATAACACAGCGGGGGGCATTCTCACTCTATGGAACCCTCAAAAAGTTAGAGTTTTAGATGCAGAGGCATCCAGAAACTACCTGTCAGTAGTCATTCAACCAGTAGGGGTTTCTGAAACCTTCCTAGTCACTAATGTTTATGGTCCTCAAAGATTAGAGGATAAACTCAGATTGCTAGAATCCCTCACTGATCTCAGGAACAGACAAAATGGCATCCCCTGGATCTTGGGAGGGGATTTTAATATGATAAAATCTCTTTCGGAAAAGAAAGGAGGAACCAGAGTGCTAAACAAAGACTCATTAGCATTTCAAGCGTTCACAGAGAACTTGAAATTGGTTGACTCAGACTCAGAGAATGGCCTTTTTACTTGGAACAACAAGAGAGGAGGGGAAGCCCAGGTGGCCTCCAAGTTAGATAGGTTCTTGGTATCAGAAGAGCTCATGCTTACAAATAGTGAAATTACAACAAGAATTCTTCCCTTTGGGGGCTCGGATCACTGGCCGATACAATTGGAAATTAAGGGTTTGGATTCTCCAAGGAACAGACCCTTCAGATTCGAAAACATTTGGCTCGCCCACCCGGACTTCTTGAGTAACATCAAAGAATGGTGGATTGAGGACTTACAGATCCAGGGATCAAAAATGTTTCTCCTTCATAAAAGACTAAAGCATATTAAGAGTAAACTCAAAGACTGGAATAAGAAGGATTTCGGAAACATTTTTGTGAATAAGAAATCTGTGGAAAGTAAAATTCAGGAACTCAACCAGGAGCTGATCCAAGAAGGCTTTAACTATGACATAAATGAACAGTCTGAAAAACTGCACCATGAATGGGAAAACCTATGTAAACAAGAGGAAATATTTTGGAGACAAAAATCCAGAGTGCAATGGCTCAAAGAAGGAGAGCGCAATACGAGCTTTTTTCATAGATCCACCATGGCCAATAGGGCATTCAACAGAATCTCGGAAATAAAGGATAAAAAGGGAGAGACTCAGAACACTCATAAGGAAATTGAAAAGGTGCTTGTTCAGCATTTTCAAGACATTTCACGAGAGAACAATCCAGACAGGGAGGATTCAATAAAGGAAATTACAAGATATATCCCTAAGCTGGTGTCTAGAGAGGACAATATCAACCTAAACAGACCAGTTACTGAAGAGGAGGTTAGCGAAGTACTCAAAGATATGCAGAATGGCAAAGCACCAGGCCCCAATGGTTTTAATGTGGATTTCTTCAAAGCTTGTTGGGATATAGTAAAACTGGATATTTTAAATGTTGTGGAGGATTCCAGGGTTAATAAAACTATCCTAAAAGCCCTAAATACCTCCTTCATCTCCCTGATTCCCAAACAGGACTCGGCTCAAACAACAGATAAGTTTAGACCCATAGCTTTATGCAATGTAGTTTACAAGATAATATCCAAAGTAGTGGCTAACAGACTCAAACCCCTCCTCCCTAAACTAGTGTCTGAGGAGCAATCTGGTTATGTGGAGGGCCGGCAAATTTTGGATAACATTATTCGAGCTCATGAGGTGGTTCACTCTCTCAAAAGCAAAAAGCAAGCGGGGATGATCATGCAACCGGATATATTGCTAAAGCATTTGATAAGGTCAATTGGGGGTATATCAAAAAGATACTCACAGCCTTTGGGTTTGATCACAACTGGGTAAGATGGGTAATGGCTCTGGTAACTACTTCCAGCTTTTCTATCTTGGTTAACGGCTCTCCCTCAGTTATCTTCTTTCCCTCTAGAGGCCTTAGACAGGGAGACCCGCTCTCTCCCTTTCTTTTCATCCTCATGATGGAAGGACTTGGTAGGGCTATCAAGCAGGCTAAAAACATGGGCAATATTAAGGGTCTTCAAGTAACGGAGAATGGACAGACACTTACTCACCAACAATTTGTAGATGACACCATGTTGCAAGGTATTCCCACAGTCAAAGAAGCGGCTGCCTATAAGCAAATCCTCAATGCTTTTGCAAAGGCTACAGGTATGGAAGTTAATCTCACAAAATCAAAAATTTTCTTCTTCAATACTAACATTGCTATTCAAAGGAATATCTCAAGAATCCTTGGCTTCCAAAGGGACTCCCTCCCCTCAAAATATTTGGGAGTACCTCTCACAGACAGACCAATGCTTAAAAATATTTGGGAACCTGTGCTAAACAAGTTGCAGGATAAAGTTAAAAAATGGACCTTCAGAGCCCTAAACTTAGCTGGCAGATTAGTTCTGACAAAGGCAGTTCTTCAATCCATCCCGGTTTTCATGTTATCAGCCCTTCCAGCTCCCAAAGGAGTCTTAGAACAAATCAGAAATATTCAAAGAGATTTCCTATGGGGTAAGGAGGAAACCAGGAAGAAATGGGCCCTGGTTTCCTGGGAAAAAATCTGCAAACCCAAAAGCCATGGGGGTCTAGGCTTAGATGATCAGGTGATTCTTAGTAAAGTGCTAGGAGCCAAGCTTTGGTGGCGATGGGTGCAAGAGCCAAGAGCCCTTTGGGCAAGGGTCTGGAAAGAAAAATATGCCAGCTCTTGGCACACTAATGATCTCATCAGAATGTCGGGAGATATAAGGGGCTCTCTCATCTGGAATAGGGCTTGGGAGAATAGAAACATTGTGCAACAACACAGTTTCTGGGAAATCAGAGATGGTGAGCAAGCACTCTTTTGGGAGGACAAATGGCAACAAGAACCGGTGTTGTTAAAGGAGGACTTCATAAGTCTCAAACAGGAAACAGATTCCCAAGGATTAAACAAAGTTAAAGATTTCTGGAACATCCCTCAGAGTCAGGACAAGTGGAGAAACTGGAGTAACATTGATTGTAGAAATAATAGCCTCTTAACAACAAAAGCAGAGGCACTGAGAAGCATATTAAAACAGAGGATGATCATGGTCACAGAGGGGCAGGATCAATTGAGATGGGGTAATAACAACAAAGGTACCTTTAATCTCAAAGAGGCAAAGTATATTCTCCTGGGGTTGGAGTCCTGTGTTCCAGAAAAATCTTGGAGGCAACTCTGGTCTCACCAAGGATGGATGAAGATCAAGCTCTTTATGTGGCTGGTGCACCATAAGAAAATTTTGACTTGGGACAATATTAGAAAAAGGGGCATCTTGGGGCCTTCTAAATGTCAGCTTTGTGAGGAGCAAGAGGAGACTATGGAGCACATCCTCAACTGTTGCTCTTACACCACCTGGTTGTGGAATTCCTTTTCCAACATTTTCCAACAATCAGACAGGGACAGAGGGAGCATCACAAATACCCTTAATAATTGGAGGAGGAGCTTTTCGGAGAATGAAGCGCTTAATCGGGCCTAGGCTTTCACACCAGGATTCATTATCTGGAATGTTTGGAAAGAAAGAAATAAGAGAATCTTTAAGGAAGAAAAATCCAACCCTCAGAAGCTATATGATTTGATTCTAAAGCAGATAAGGGAAACAGTCAGCACCACAGTGCGCAATATCCTAGAGAATCCTCCCTCAAAAATGGAGCTGAGATCACTCAAACTACTGGGATTGCAAGAGATCATTCTGCAAGGGCTTGGAAAAAAGAAAATGACAAAGAATACAGAGAAAGATTGCTGGCAGCCTCCTTCGAAAACTACCTGAAATTCAATATCGATGGAGCCTCCAAAGGTAATCCCGGAATCGCTGGGTTTGGAGGAGTCTTAAGGAATGAAGAAGGAAGAATCATATTAATCTTCCACAGCCATTTAGGTAAAGCAACCAATAACATGGCGGAATTAATGGCGCTGGAGCAATGCCTAGAGATTCTGATTCAAATTAGTAGCTCTAATGTCATTATAGAGGCAAACTCCGAAATCACCATCAACTCTGTAAAAAGAACTAGTTGTGGATCCAAACCGGAGAAAGTCTCAAATCATTGGAGACTAATCCAGGTTTATCAAAGGATTCAAGCTCACCTTCAACGCTTGGGTTATGTTAGTTTCAATCATGTGTGCAGAAATGCTAACAAGCTTGCGGACATTCTAGCCAACCAAGGGGTGAACAATGAAGATTGCAGGATGGTGAAGAAGTGGCAGGATTTGCCCCATAATCGTTTAAAGGGGTTGTGCTATAACCAAGCGGCAGAGGACATAGAGGTGGTCCGTCATAGTGGAAGGGTTTATTGCAGAAGTGAAGTGTCCCCAGCCAATGATTCCTCGGACTCTTGATTTTCCCTTTGGGCGCCATTGGATCGCAGATGGTTTTGAGGCGATGCTTTTCGCCTCTACAGAACATTCTCAGGTTATGGGTCCTTCGTTAGAGTGGAAGTGGCGGGAGATTTGTTCCTTCAGTTACCGGTTCAGTTTTCCTTGCCAGATTCGTGTGGAGGGTCGAGCCTCGACGGTTTTCAGTGGATCGCGCGTTGCTTTCTTGGTAAGCAGTTTTATTTTTATGACTGTGATTCCATTGATCATTCAACACGTGGCAAGGGACGGTTTTGCTTACCACCCTTCATCGCGGCTTAAAGTTCGGTGGAGTGGGGGGGAGCGATATAACTCCTGGCCGTTGGATCTAGGAGCCCGTATCAACGGCGGACAAAGAGTAGGCAGGTTGGTGGGGTCAGGCGATCGGACAAACCCTTTGGCGGGGTTTTTGAGGAGAGTGGAGCGGATTCGCAGCGATCGCACCACTTTTATGTCAAAAGCGGTTTTAATTTTTTGGCAGCGATGCCATAGAGTGCTTGACACGTGGTGCTGGGCCCATTCCAAAAACCACTCTCCCCGCTGCCTAAAGGTCGTTCACTTAGGGCGCGCGATATTCTGCTCTGTCGTCTGATGGGGCGATGTTATTCAACGCTCGGGATCGTTCGAGCAGTTTGGTGGGGCCCCTTCGCTCGCTATTGTCAGGCTTTCTTGGTGGGTGCGTTATGTCGAGCAGGTTGGTCGAGCCGTTGGTTAGGGCCCGACGGTTCTTCTTTGCAGCTTCTGGTGCTAAATTTGTTTTTCGGCAGGTCTAGCGTGGGCCCCTCTTTGTTGTTTCGTTTCTTTCAGGAACGGTTCTCTCCAGGTCTTGGAGGACCGGTGGGCCCCTTTATCTTTGGCTCTGGTCCGTCCATAACTCTGGTTCTTTTTTGGCTTTTTCCTGTTGAGATTTGTTATGTTGTAAGGTTGGTTTTTGGTGCCGAGTCTTTTGCCTTGGCCTGTTCTCGGTTCCTTGGGGGGGCAGTTCTCCTTCGCCACTCTTCTGAGTGGCTTTCTGTAAATTTTGTATATTATTAATGGTAACGAAGGTCCTACTCTTGCTCAGCAAAAAAAAAAGACATTACCATGAAATGCATAGCAATAGTAGGGCCATATGCTTGAATATTAGACACATATTCTGGGCTAGTGCCCAGCTAAGACAAACATTAAAAGAAAAAAACAAAACAGGCCCCACTTGATGCGTTTTGCGTGGTTTTATTGTATCGAACTGGACTGGTCGGTTCAAACCGGTTCAACCATTTTGAGGTAAAAACGATTCAAGTCACCGATTTGAACCGGTTTTTGCCTCAAAATGGTTGAACCGGTTTGAACCGACCAAACCGATTCGGTCCTTATAACACTGTTCCAAGCAGAAGCAAAGTGCTAAACGCTCACTTCGCTAATGATTCTCTCCTATCATTAAGAATTCACAAGATTCGGTGGCTGGAATTCTCAAGTGTCTAGATGTGTTTTTCACTATGGTTGGGATTGTTATGAATGATAAAGTCTAGTATCCAATTCATTCATGTTGAAGACAAACAAGATTGGTTGAGATACCGTTGGCGGGGGACTCTTTTTGGCATCAACATTTCCTTCTCTGTTGTGTGATATCAATGTGTAGGATAAACTTCAATGTAAAATGTGTAGATAAATTTTACAAAATTTACCCTTCACTCACAAGCTTACAATGCTCAGCGAAATCTTCCAAGTTAACCATGTGTATTTTGTCTCTTGTTCGTTTCCTTATATGATTCAATTTAGATGCCTAGAGAGAATGTTGAGAAGCTTATTTGGTCTAAATTTGGGATTGACCAATCACTTCCCAAGATACCTTGGCATCTTTGTGCATTGACCAAACATGGGGATTGTCCAGGCCTGACTAATATCAAGTTGTGAGGCACCACTTTCTATGCTAAATGGGTAGTGTGATACTTAATTTGCAATAAACCATAGAAACCACTCAAAGTCCATCTTCGTCATGGTAAACCTAAACTTAAGATCCAGTGACAATTCTTCATAAGTGATGCTATTGCTATGCTAGACAATTTCAACATTAGCAATGCACCAATTTTGCAAAGATTCTGGGAAGCATGGAAAAGGGTCCCTCCTAAACTCACTTGGCAATGGGATGGTTATAGAAAAGGATTTGATATTACTTGTCATTCAATCTGCTCCTCGAAAACACAACTTTCCATTATATCTCATGAGGACAGTTACTTTCTAAAGAGATTAGCTTGGAAAGGGATATTTTTGTTGGAGAGACACTTTAAGATGAGGTCACCAGAACGTGGAAAATGCAGCCCAATCTTCCACGTGAATTTGGATTGTAGCATTCTGTCTGTACAACAATTTGGGGGATTCAGTGGTTGATACCATCAAGGCATTGTTTAAGCTCAATGTTCACACTCCAACTCTTGTTTGGTGAGATAGCTTGTGGTGATATGGTAAATTATCTAAGTTTTCAAGCCCAAAGGATTATACCACCACATGTTTGCACCACGTTCCTTCTAGAACATGTTGATCAGACGATGGAGTCTCTCCAATGCAAAAGAAAAGCGGGTGGACCACCTCGAGACATTGTGGTCCTTCAGGGTCTCTTATAAGTTAAGATATTTGTGTGGTCAATGATTTAAGCCACCAATCCAGACTGTTTTTATAAATTATCCGTATCTACATTGTGGAGAGGTCAAAACCATTCCCCGCATCTTTTAGAGTTGCAAGTGTACTCTACAGAAGTGTTAAGATTGTTTCACATCATCTTCTTTACAGCGAGAACTTTTTATAGAAGATTGTTTCACATCATCTTCTTTACAGCGAGAACTTTTTATAGAAGATTGTTTCACATCATCTTCTTTACAGCGAGAACTTTTTATAGAAGATTGTTTCACATCATCTTCTTTACAGCGAGAACTTTTTATAGAAGATTGTTTCACATCATCTTCTTTACAGCGAGAACTTTTTATAGAAGATTGTTTCACATCATCTTCTTTACAGCGAGAACTTTTTAAACCGGCTTAGATAAATGATGTTGACTCCATTACTCAAGGGCTTGGCATTGCAATCCAGTGGATGCTTTGCATGTTTTGTGGAAGCTTCATTGTGAAAAAAATTCAATGAATTGTGTTTTCTTTTCTTATATTAAAAGCCATCTCGAAGCTTTTCTTTATCCTTTAAGTGGATTCGTCTCCTTTTTTATATTATACCATATTTTCTGTTAATATATCCAACATTTTTTGACCAAGGAATCCATAATGCCTCAGCTGTAAATTATTTTCAATTCTATAAACATAGACAAACAAAAGAAGCAAAAGGCAGAAGAGGGATGTCCAACATTTTTTTCAAAAGTTGAAGACTAAGAAAACCCTGATAACTAAACTGTAAACTTGGACGGATGCGACAAAGGAAGGTAGAAGAGCCAAATCCAAACCACTTACTTCAAAATATAATACAGCATCGTTATTTAAGACACCCGAGAGAAGAAATCTACATCTCTAATCTCATTTATTTAGCTCATCCACCCCTCCCCTCCTGTGATGGATGGCCAATAGATACAACAAGCCAAGGTTGATATCCAACTAGCATACAACACTTGCGACTGACGATGAAAAACAGCAACTAACAGTTCTAAAGATACTTCTTATGCACGCAGAGGCACAGAACCCCAACAAACAATTCAGAAAAAGAAAAGACACAGAGACATCAGAGAGTAGAGAGGAGTTACATGTCTAAGGTATATCGGGCTGGGGTGTGAGGCGGATGTATTCCTTGCCTGAGGGGAGCGGAACCGTGCGGAAGCCCTTGGGGAACAATTCATTAGCAGTATGGTTTGGGATAGAGGGAAGAACCATGCAATCCTCCCCGTGCTTCCAGTCCACAGGCGTCGCAACGCTGTAATTGGCAGTGAGCAGCAGCGAATCAATGACTCTGAGAATCTCGGAGAAGTTGCGGCCGGTGGTGGCGGGGTAAAGAATGGACAGCTTCAGCCTCTTGTCGGGGCCGATCACGAAAACGGCCCTTGCAGTTACGGGCATTCCGGCCTTGTCCTTCTCGTCGGGATCTAGCATTCCATATTTCACGGCCACCTCTCTCTCGGGGTCGGCCACGATGGGGTAAGTTACCTTGGCCTTCCCTTCACTGAAGCCCTCGATGTCTTCAATCCAAGCCCTGTGGCGTTGCGCTTCGTCGCAGCTCAACGCCAGGACTTTGATGCCGCGCTTCTCGAACTCGGGCATCAGTTTCCCCACCGCCCCCAGCTCCGTCGTGCAGACCGGTGTGAAATCATTCGGATGGGAGAAGAGAATCGCCCAGCTGTTATCAATATACTCATGGAGTTTAATAGGCCCCATGCTCGAGTCTGCAACAAAGTCTGGCACTGTATCCCCCAGTTTCAGAGCCATGGCTTCACACTATAGTTCCCTCTCTCTCTGTTTTTCGGTTAGCCTCCTTCACTGTGTTTATGGTTCAAATGAGCACATGACTACATATACAGGCAATTACCTGCCTGTTTGCGTGTATGGACATGTAAGGAAACGAACTGTGATAGCGACCAGCTTATATTAAATGTAACCCCTCAGAGCTTAGGTTTGGCTGGAACAAATCAGCGCGACATTGGAGGATTCACTCTGCGAGCTTGGAGAGATCGATTTATTCCCCACGATCATCAGATATCAAGGGGCTTTGAATAATAGAATTTCCTTTACCTTTTTCATATCATTGTAACCAAAGTTTTTTTTGAATACTTGGTGTTAAAAAAAAAAAAAAAAAACTTATTGTTTGGTTGTACCAGAAAAATCAACGTGTTAGGGCAGCTTTCACATATATATGTCTCTTAAAAACTTTATATTAACGGTGTTAAAAACTTTGTATTACCATATATATGTCTTTGTGAGGTTGATTAATGCTAGTTGTAAGGTCAGCATTACTTCATAACTATGTGAAATTTTGGGCATATAACTGCTAGGCATTGCAACATTATGACAATGATTATGTATCACTGTATATGCTCTATGTGACTTTTTGTGATTGTCGGCATGTGGTTGGCATGTTGACCAACGACTCTACTATTTAGAATGACTTCAAATTGTGGCATTTCAAGTTAATTTCAAGGCATGGTGACAAGGCCATGATTGTTATGAATGCAAGAGCGCAGCAAGGATCAGAAGCAAAGATCCCATTACCATAGTCAGATCGGGAGCACCAAATAACCATGGACAAATTTAACCTATTAACATATTTCAGAGAATAATTGGCAAGTAAATTATGTTAATTCCATGGTTCACAAATTCTAACAAGTATTATAAATGAAATGGAAAATTATGATGTTATATGCAAATAGAAATGGGTGCAAGCATACTTGCAATGTGGCAATGACAACCTATATTAGAAGTAGGACACAGCCAAACCTGTAATTATGTTGCCAACCTATAATTGTGTTGCCATTAGATAATGCCTTTGAGACAATGCCTTTCATCGGAATCTTGTCGAGGCTACTATTATGGAGGTATTTGTGTTTCTATGCATCTCCTCCATTAGATAATCTAAGAGTTATTTTTTCCTTCCCTCTAATTTGAAGTAATACCCCTGGGCTAGATAGGGGCTTTCTTTCCCTCTAAAAAACAACTTTGTAGTCGCGGTGACCTGTTCAAGTTGATCCAGTACACTTCGCCTCTTTGCTTCTCCTTTTCAATCAATATCATTATTGCATCAATTTGGAACTAGAACATACCAATTAATGAGTCCCCGAGAAAATATCTAGAAGACAAATATGCCAAACCTATTTTAGTATTCAAATTATATGGGCATTCCTTAAGAAAAATACATTTTCAAGAGCATGTGTTCTAGCAATATCAATCTCAGAGGAAAATCCAAAAATGCATTTCTATGGATAGGTGACACCGGCCCAAAGATGGGATCAGCAGTTGAGCCAAAGACACCGATATAGGGCCTTGCATTGGGCATAAAAACAAGCATCGCAGGAGGTATAACGGCCACAGGGGGCCTCATGATAGGCGTCGACATGGCACTTGCAGGGCTCATAACACCACTCTGAGGGGTCCTCTCTGACAAATGCATATATGCCAAGCTTTCCAAGCCTCAGTCTACTTCAATTCACACCCTAAGACGCACTTGAGAAATTGAGGCCAATAAAACCAAACTTATGGGCACTAAGTTTTCAAATGTACCTGTAAATGAAATCTAGAGCCCCATAAAACCTGCAAGAACTGGAAATCCAATACACCTATTGGAACTGTGAGGAGTTGATTGCAAAATAAATTGTTGCAAAACTCTAAAAAAATAGATTAATGCCTAATAACAATATAAAAGTATTGGATAATAATAATAATTTCCCTTCATCCTTTTAAAAATGTTATTAATCTTTCTGGTAAAAATTTTGATCCCTTTGTTTATAGCCTCCTTGATAAAGGGTTAATTTTTCCCTTGACCCTAAAAAGATTCCCATAGATCACATTATTTGTAACATCGAATATGGTATTAGAGACCTTCTTGATAATGTTAAGGAGGTTATTATGCAAAACTGTGTTATTGTTCTTAGGAAGGCTAAGCCTCCCAAAAGAAACATTAGCAAAAATGAATTTCTTGCCCTTAAAGCCTTAAGGGATAACCCCGACATTGTCATCCTTAAAGTTGACAAAGGTGGAGTCGTTGTCATTTTAGATAAATTTGACTATGTTAACAAAATGGTTGGTCATCTTTATAATAGTGATAGTTACATCAAACTTGATAAGAATCACATTGAAATAATTACTAAAGAAGTAATGGTCGCCATTAAATCGAATAATTCTCTTAAACATCTCAGTAAAAAGCTTATTGAAAGCAATCCCCTCTCCCCCACAATTTATGGCCATCCGAAGATTCATAAGACTAGGGTCCCCTTAAGACCTATTATTAACACAATAGGTGGGCCTACTTATCTTCTTGCAAAATTATTGGCTAGGCTCAAACCTCTTCTTGGTCGCAATAATTACTTTGTTGAGGACTTTGCTTCTTTTGTTAAAGAATGGAAAGATATTAGGCTGGACCCAGGGGATTTGTTCGTAAGCTTTGAAGATGTTTCCCTTTATACCAATATCCCTATTCAAGAGGCCATCGATGTCATAAATCGGATCACTGACAATGATACTACCAAATGGTTCGCCTATGTCTCACCTCCACTTTCTTCGGTTTCCATAACAGCGATCAAAGACACCCTAAACCAGTGGCAATGGCATCCAACATGGAACGACGAGGACCTTGGTCAAAGCGCGCTGACCGAGGCCCATGGAGACTACACGGGAGGCCGAATTAGCCCCTAGGAGCCCCAGATTGGGAAACGGAGGTGATCTTTGATGCGTGATGGCCAAAATGGAAAAGCCCAAGAACTTGGTTGCATGGGGGAACCAGAGGACCGTGGGCGGAAAAGGGAAAAAGCGCTTAGCATACAAGGCGAGACCTGCGCTCTGGAAACCAGCGGTTTTGATTGGGGTGCCCTTAAACGGTAAGAGGTTTTGGATGAAAGCGAAGCGATTCCATACAACAATCGACGTGTGGCAGGCGGAGGTGAGAGAAAACCATCGTTGATCGCGCACTATCAGTCGATCAAGTCAACTACGTGAAACGTGCATATGGCGTCGGATCAACGTCGGATCTGGAGGACTCAGATTGGACGGTTGAGATCGTGCCCAATGGAAGAAGCGGAATCGACAGGGAATTAAGCCGCGTTTTAGAGGGGATCTGAAATCTGCTTGACCGCCATGGTGGAGGAAGAACGCATCCACGACGTAACTGAAGAAACAAACCGATGAAGCATGATGGCGCTGTTTAGAGGAAGACAAGTGGCAACTCCCTGAGCACTAATGATGACACCGAACAGGGAACTCCAAGCGCAGCTGCAGAAGGTGAATCGATAGAGACGGAAGAGGAACCGAGCAGGCGTAGGGATCGAATGGCTAAAGCCATGAACAGAGGCAGTCGAATCAGTTAGTCGAGTTAGACAAAAATAGATAGAAGTCGAGAGACAAAGAAGTGGAACAGTGAACCCTAAGAGGAGGACTAAACACAGAGAACAGTAAAGCAGAGCAGAGGAGACAGAAGGTCGAGCTGATCAACAGCAGCATCGAGCACCAGAGAGCATGAATATTCAAGTCATCCCATAGGGGATCTGTCCGAGCTAAGCACCACATTGGGCTCTTGCATTGTAGACCAGAAGGTCACAAAGATGGTAGGAGGAAGAAGAGTCTATGTACTCCAGTGGCTTGGGAAATCCAAGGACCACCCTGCCAAGCAAAACTTGCTTCAGGTGAACTCACATTGAGTCCCTGTATTGTAAATTCTCTACCCAAAGGCACAATAAAACAAGGCCACCACTGAAAGCTGGACCGGAGACATAGCCCTGGAGCATAGGGTGAACTCGTTATTAAAATTGCTTGTGTCTTTATGTTTGCTTACTGTATTTCTCTGTTGTATTTCCATTTTATTGTCTGTGTATTGGCAATCTGATCAATCTATTGCTTCAATAACACAGAACACACACCAGCACATGAGTCTGTAATACCATAGTTCAATAAATCTTCAACTGATGTCATTCATAGGGTGAATATCAGATCAAGTGGTATCAGAGCACGAGGTTGTAAGGTTAGACAAGCTTGTGTTGGTTTAGTTGTGAATGCTCACAAGATCAAAGCTCAAATTAGGAGAAGGAGAGTTGGTGGAAACTAATCCTGAAATTGGGAGAGTCTATTCTCAAAAGACAATGTCAGAAGAAGGTTTTGTAGGGCCAAACCCCCAATTCATAGAGAGTTTCCTAGCTATAAAGTCTATGGTTGAAGAAATGTACAAAGACTTTAGAAAGCAAAAGGTGGAAGATGCATCAGGCTCTAAATAAGATAAAGAAGAAGATGAGTCTCACTTCCATGACAACTCCAAAGGAAAGGGGAAAGAGGAAAGATTTCTCACACCTCCTAATAGCCCTGTGCATAATAAGAAAGCATCTTTGATTAAGTTAGATGTTAAATTTGATTTGCCTATATATGATGGAGAGCTAAATGCTGAAAAGTTGGACAATTGGATTAGACAAATTGATGTGTATTGCAGGGCACAAAACACAAACTCAGACAAGAGTAAGATTCAACTGGCAAGCCTACGCCTAGGAGGCACTGCCTTGGTTTGGTGGGAAGGCGGAACCCAAGCTGATATGATTAGACATGGTAAGACCATCTCTGTCTGGAGTGATTTTGTTTCTGCAATCAAAAAGCAGTTCTATCCATTGGCCTACATGCAACAAGCCATGATGAGTTGGCAAACTCTTCGACAGTTCAAAGGGCAAAGTGTGCAAGGGTATACTCAAGAGTTCAGAAAGAGAGCATTAATATTGGGTATCTCATTAGACTCACCAGAGACTCTTTTGAAGTAAATTGGTGGTCTACACAGCTACATGAGGCATACCATCCTCATGTTTAATCCCACTAGTATAGATGAGGTATTTGTACAAGCTACTCATCTAGAAGCTAGAGGAAAGAATGGAAATCCTGAAGTTGGAGGACCATCCCAACCCACTATAAGCAAGAGCAAGGAGAAAAGAAAACAGAAGTGGAAGGCAAGGAAGGCTAACACTGCACAGAAAGCTAAAGCTTCATGCACTCACTGTAAAAAGGAGGGGCATGATGATGAGCATTGTTAGATTCTGCATCCAGAGCTAAGACCTAAGAAGTCCGAGGGCAAGAAGAAGAAGACAGTTGCAGCTATTCAGAAAGATTTGGGGTCAGACTCGGGAGATGAACAACTATAGCAGCCACAGGTATAAAAGGTAAGAATTCTAAAGCATCTACTAGTAATTCTGCTCAATCTTTTATTGATGAAGAAAATGAGAGAAAAAGACATGAGCTTTTCCATATTCTGGTCATTTCCAAAAATCAAAAGATTGATACTTTGTTTGATAGTGGCTCACAAGTAAATTTAATTTATGAAGCAAGTGTAAAGAAATTGGGATTAGCAACTACACCTCACAAGAAACCATACCCATTAGGATGGTTGAATGATAAAGCACAACTACAAGTGACTAGACAGTGCAAACTCAAGTTTTCTTTTGGGTCAGCATTTGTAGATGAGGTTGAGTTAGACATAATTCCTTTGGATATATGTGAAATTGTTTTAGGAAGTCCTTACTTGTATGATAGAAAGGCTATTTTCTATAGAGTTGAGAACAAGTATCTACTTGTCAAAGATGGAATCAAATACTTTGTAAGAGCTCATAAGCTCAAGAATAATTACACTCTCATAAACTCAAGACAGATGAAAAGAATGATTAATTCATGCAAACAATTCTTACTAATGGTTGTAAAGGAAAAGAAACCTGATAAAACCAATGTATTTGAGGGTTGTAATGCTGAACAACAAGCTGATATAGAAAAGGTTGTTTCAAAGTATGATGTCTTGTTTCAAGACCCAAAAAGGGAATAGTACATGATATTATTTTGCAACAAAATGTTCCATTGCCTAACATTGGGATGTACAGGTTGTCTACTTTAGAGAATGTTGAAATCAAGAAGCAGGTGCAGGAGTTGCTCGAGAAGGGCTTCATCAAGCCTAACACATCACCATGTGGGTCACCAATCATTTTGGTGAGAAAGAAAGATGGCTCTTGGAGAATTTGCATAGATTACCGAGCACTGAATAAGATAATAATCAAGAATCGTTATCCCCTTCCTCGCATAGATGATCTTTTAGATCAATTAAAGGACGTTGTTTATTTCACCAAGCTGGATTTGCACAGTGGATACCATCAGGTCAGAGTTGCGGAGCAAGATGCATGGAAGACTGCTTTCAAAACAAAGCAGGGATTGTATGAATGGCTAGTTATGCCTTTTGGCTTGACCAATGCTCCTGCTACTTTCATGAGATTAATGAATGATGTACTCAGACCTTTTCTTGATGATTTTGTTATTGTGTATCTGGATGACATTCTGATTTTTAGTAAAATGTGGGAAGAACATTTAAAGCATGTTAAGCAGACATTGGATGTTTTGAAAAGAGAAAAAAATTATGTTAAACTCTCAAAATGTGAATTTGGCAAAACATCTCTAAACTACTTGGGTCATATAGTAGGGGGAGGTGGATTGAAAATAGATCCCTCTAAAGTGGCATTCATTGTGAATTGGCTTAATCTCAGGTCTGCTACAGAAGTGAGAAGCTTCTTAGGAGCAGCACAATATTGGAGGAAGTTTATTTCTAACTTCTCCTCAATTGCATCTCCCTTACATGCTTTAACAGGATTGAATAAGGTGTTTCAGTGGGGAGGCAAACATCAGAAAGCCTTCGACACCTTGAAAGAGAAAATAAGTACAACACCTGTACTAGCACTGCCAGATTTACAAAGACCATTTGAGATCCAAACTGATGCCAATGACTATGCCATGGGAGCAGTGTTGACACAGCACGGTAAACCCATATGTTATCATTCTGAGACTTTTAATCCTGCAGTAGTTAACTATCCTACATATGATAAAGAATTGTATGCATTAGTTCAGAGTGTGAAAAAGTGGAAACATTACTTAATGGGAAAAGAGACAGTAATACATACTGATCATCAGCCACTTCAATATCTACACTCCAAAACTAAGTTGCAGCAATAAAGACATTACAGATGGATGGGTTTTCTACAATAGATTCATTTAGTCATCAGATATAAAAAGGGCATACATAACAAGGTTGCAGACATGTTATCTAGACCCATTATAAATGCATCTACCATACTTAAGCATAATTCAGTGCTACGTGAAAGCTACATAGAACAATATGCTCAGGATATGGACTTTAAAGATGTATATGCAACTTTGAGTCAAGGCAAAAGAGTAGAAGAATTGGGCTATCATATAAAGGACCGACTCTCATACCATTGTGGGAAACTCTGCATTCCACAAACCGAAAGAGTAAAGATAATTAGGGAAGCACACACTTCTCTGATATCAGGTCACTTTGGGGTAAGTAAAACAGTTGCATAGCTGCAAAGATTCTGCTATTGGCTGAAAATGAATGAGACAGTTTCCAGATATGTAAGAGGGTGTGCCATGTGTACTAAAAGCAAGCCCAGCAATAGAAAACTAGGCTTGTACACTCCATTGCTAGTTCCTTCTCACCCTTGGGAAAGTGTTTCCATGGATTTTGTTGGAAGACTACCTAAATCTAGGAAAGGTCATGATTATCTATATGTTGTTGTGGATAGGTTCAGCAAGATGTGTATTTTGATACCTTGTAGTAAACAAATTACAGCTGAACGGACTGCAAAATTGTTCTTTGAACATGTATGGGTTCATTTTGGATTACCCACTTCCATTATATCTGATCGGACACCCAATTTGTGGGGAAGTTTTGGTCGAGTCTGTGGGAACTGATGGACACCAAATTGAAGAAAAGCACAGCTTTTCATCCACAATCAGATGGCCAGACAGAAGTAGTAAACAGGACAGTGATCCAGTTACTGAGAGGATATTGCAGTAAACATCCTAAGCTTTGGGATGAACACTTGTGTTATGTGCAGCATGCTTACAGCATAGCCAAACACTCTTCTACACAGAGATCTCCTTTTGAGACCTGTTTTGGTTTCACATCAAGGTCTCCTTTGGATTTTGTCTTTGGTAAAGACACCATGGTTGAAGGACACAGTGATGTGGACAAGGCAACTAGGTTCATTGAATAGATCCAAGAGATCCACCAGGCAGTACAGGAACAACTGGAAAAGAGCCAGGCCAAGTACAAGGCTAGGCATGACAAGCATCGGATGGAGCATAGTTTTCAAGTTGGAGACCAAGTCTGGCTGTATATCGGCAGGGACAGGATGCAAGGTGAAGGTAAAAAGCTAAAGCCTATCAGGTATGGACCCTTTAGGATACTTGACAAGATTGGTGAAAATTCTTTTCACCTTGATTTACCAGCTTACATGCACATCTACTAAGTCGTAAATGCAGATTGCTTGAGATTGTTTGAACCTTCAATGATTGAGGACCCTGAAGAGCAAAGTCAATTGCCTTCTATTGATGACCTGCTACCTGAGTATCTTAATGAGTTGCAGGAAGACACAGTGCTGGACAGGAAGGTGAGGACAACGCGCAGGGGAGATGTTGAGTACCTCAGGATTGGGCTCAAAGGTTCAAAGCCGAGCAGCGCAAAATGGATTGAGATTGGACAAGTGAAGAAACAATATCCTCACTTAGTCGATGCTTAAAAACCAACTTTTGGTGGTCCAAAAGCTTTTTCAGTGGGAAGGTCGTGATCCGAATTGGATCCATAGAAGACTGTCAAAGAACCATGACTGTATCAGGTCGAACAAATCTCTAAAGAATTCCAGAACAGAAATCAAAGACACCCTGAACCAGTGGAAATGGCATCCAACATGGAACGACGAGGACCTCGGTCAAAGTGCGTTGATCGAGGCCCATGGAGACTACGCGGGAGGTCGAATTAGCCCCTGGGAGCCTCGGATCAGGAAACAGAGGTGATTTTTGATGCCTAGCGCTAATCGCGCATCGCTAGGCAAACAGGGCCAAAATGGAAAAGCTTGAGCACTCGGTCGTGTGGGGGAACCGGAGGACCGTGAGCGGAAAAGGGAAAAAGTGCTAATCATACAAGGCGGGACCCGCACTCTGGAAACCAGCGGTTTTGATCGGGGCGCCCTTAAACGGTAAGAGGTTTTGGACGAAAGCGGAGCGATTCCATACAATGATCAATGCGTGGCAGGTAGAGGTGAGAGAAAACCGTCATTGATCGCGTGCTATCGGTTGAGCAAGTCAACCACGCGAAACGTGCGTATGGCGTCGGATCTGGAGGACTTAGATCGAACGGCTGAGATCGCGCCTGATGGAAGAAGTGGAATCGACAGGGAAGTAAGCCGCGTTTTAAAGGGGATTTGAAATCTGCTTGACCACCATGGTGGAAGAAGAACACATCCACGACGTAATTGAAGAAACGAAGCGACGAAGCATACTGGCGTTGTTTAGAGGAAGACAAGTGGTAACTCCCTGAGCACTGATGATGACGCCGAACAGGGAATTCCAAGCGCAGCTACAGAAGGTGAATCAACAGAGGTGGAAGAGGAACCGAGCAGGCTTGGGGATCGAATGGCTAAAGCCATGAACAGAGGTAGTCAAATCAGTTAGTCGAGTTAGACACAGAGAGACAGAAGTCAAGAGATGAAGAAGTGGAATAGTGAACCCTGAGAGGAGGACTGAACACAAAGAACAGTAAAGCTAATCAGAGGAGACAGAGGGCCGAGCTGATCAACAGCAGCATCGAGCACCAAAGAGCTTGAAGATTCAAGCCATCCCATAGAGGATCTGTCTGGGCTGAGCACCACATTGGGCTCTTGCCATTGTAGACTAGAAGGTCACAGAGCTGGTAGGAGGAAGAAGAGTCTGTGTACTCCAGTGGCTTGGGAAATCCAAGGACCACCCTGCCAAGCAAAACCTGCTTTAGGTGAACTCACATTGAGTCCCTGTATTGTAAATTCTCTGCCCAAAGGCAGAATAAAACAAGGCCACCACTGAAAGCTAGACCGAAGACGTAGCCCTGGAGCATAGGGTGAACTCCTTATTAAAATTGCTTGTGTCTTTGTGTTTGCTTACTATATTTCTCTGCTGTCTTTCCATTTTATTGTCTATGTATTGGCAATCTGATCAATCTGTTGCTTCAATAACACAGAACACACACCAGCACATGAGTCTGTAATACCTTAGTTTAATAAATCTTCAACTGATGTCATTCATAGGGTGAATATTAGATCAACATCCTCCTCTCCAGAATGAATGATGGTTTCTTTTATCACCAAGTTTTTCGCAAAAAAACTCACACGAAACAATATCTTCATGCCATTTCTCATCATTTTCTAGCAAAAATTTGTGGTCCTTAACACTCTTGGCACCCGTGCTCTAAGAATTTCTTATGAGAATCACCTGCAGGAGGAAAAATCTCATCTTCTAAAAGTTTTTTAAAATAATGGCTATAGCAGAACTCAAGACCTTAAGGCTTTTCAAAGAGCCTGTAAAAAATCAAGGGTTAAGCTCGTTTGTAATGATCATATCTCTAAGGTGCAGCTTTCGTTTATCCAAGGGACGACTGATAAGGTTTCTCATATTCTTAAAAAGAATAGAGTTTTTGCTTCGTTCAAACCCCTTAATACCATTATAAATTCTCTTAAATTTGTTAAGGACCCTGTAGACCCTAAAGACATGAAAGGGGTTTACTCGTTGTTCCTGTGGGATCCCCTACATTGGAGAAATTGGTCGCTCCATTAACCAGAGAAGCCAAGAGCATGCAGCAGACATTAGGCAAAATTGTTCCCACTCATCAGCTCTAGTTGAACATGCAGAGAAATCCAAGCAAAATGTCTACATTGAGGATTCCAGAGTCATTGCTAGGGTTGATCACTTCCACCATAGGAAGCTAAGGGAGGCTATTGAGATTGAGAATCATACAATCAATCTCAACAGGGATGATGGTTGAAAATTAAGTAGGAGCTGGATTCCAACCCTCTCTTCTTGATTTCACCCCACTATTCCCCCTCCTTTTTTTTTAAATATTATTAATTTAAAAAATATTAACATAATTTTAAATTTTAATCAATTATTTTATTTTATTTTATTTCATTTCAATTTAATAAGAATATTTAGCTTATTTTAAGTAGTTGTCTTTAGTGCGACTTTTTGGACTTTCTGGTGCTGGAATCCGGCGGAAATATTTGAGGTGAAATCTTGATTTGTGTTATTTAAATTGGTTTTTTGACTGTATATATGGATTCAACACCATGAAAAACCCCTAGGGCACTTTGATTGTGCAAGGGTTACCCATCAAGCTTGTGATTTCAATAAATTTCTGCCGGATTTTAGAGAAATTAGACCGAAAAAGGCCACCGGAAAAGCTTCCAAAAAGTATCACTAAAGACAACTCCTTATTTTAATGAATTTTCTTATTCTAAATACTTAAATTCTTAATTTAATTTTCTAAAATCCTAATTAATTAATTTATTTTAATATGAATAAGAATATTAAACTTATTCTAATGAATATCCTTATTATGATTCCTTACTTCTAATATATTCTATACAATTTAACCCCTTATAATATTAATGATTTTATTTAATTCATTATTATTATTATAACGACTAATTCCCAACGGTGAGTTTATAGCTAAATATTATTTTAATTAATTTAATAACTAATTCATAATGGCTAAGTCTGGACTCTAATTCATCATTGTTATTTATTCTTTAAGATTGATTGATTTTTTCACCTTTGTCCTTAGGATGAACCACGTAAGTTGGTTCGAAACATTGACCAAATCCTAATGATGTGATTAATTCGAAAGACATTCTCATTTGCAATATGGATCACAAAAGTCTAAGATCTAACATTACTTGTACAAATGAATTCTGCCAAAAAAATTACAGAATTGTCAATATCTAAGTGACGAAAAGATTGTTCAAGTACGACAAAGCTTAAATGGAGAGTGACTGCAAAGGCTACTTTGTCCAAATAGTTCAATCTTCACTTATTTTGAGGCAAATATGCAAAATTACTACGAACAAAGAATATATGTTATCAAATCATCAACCTTCGAAAAAAAGCACTTGAAAGAACCAAATTCAATTTAATTAAAATTGATTTAAGATCAAGGGGTATAAATTCCAAAAAAATATAATACAAACAAGATCTCATTATGGATTTGAGGCTTTTGCGATATGAATTTTGTTGATTTTCTTCCAGATCCATAGCATCAAATTTTGGATTATTGGTGTTTTGAACCTGCTAATAGGGTTCATCATCATCATTCTCATCCTAATGATGAACCCCGTTAGCAGGTTCTAAATGTCAATAACCTAGTTGCACCACAAGAAGCAACAACAACAACAGCAGTGAGCAGCAAACTAGCGCAAGACAAAGGCAAGAGGAATATTGGCGATAGCGTAGAGACCGAGAAAAGTTACAAGTTCAAAGAAGATCTGCTTATTGAGAGAGTAGCTTTGGAGATAGATGCACAGAGGCGACAACGCGACAGGAGAATAGTGCAGAGAAAGAGCAAGAAGCAAAGATTGGAAGAGACAGAAAGGAGATTGCAGGAGATGGAGAAGACACTGAAAGCATAATAAGAATCAGGAGAAGAGAGAGTGAAGAAAGGCATAAACGAGATCAAGAAGAAGGACAAGGCACATTGACAGAGAAAACTGCGTAGATACAAGTTGAAGCAGCGGTGAAACCAACATATGATGAACAGGGTGAGCATGTGCAGGTTCGGGAACTTGCCCAGCTGGTTGAGCAGTTAGTTGAGGTAACAGACATGGAGACGAAACTGGAGCTAGAGGACCAAGACATCGATCTCATGCCGAGGGCATCCAAGGTCGAACCACAGTCTCTGCCACCTCTAGAACCACAACTAGTCTCGAGTGAGCAAGGAGAAGTTGTTCTCCTTAAAGATGATCTGGAGACAAATGTGTACAATATGGCATTTGACGAGACACAACAAAGGATTGTACATGCACAAAGAAAGCAACTCCCGGATGATCATACATCACCTGTGCACACAGAAGAAAGGGTGATTGTACCAAATGTTAGAAGACATCCAATTGCCATGGTTGAGGCTTCTAAGGCTTATGCAGAAGCCACAAGTTTGACAATCAAGTTCTTGGTAGCAGAGAATGATTGAATGGTAAAGGACTTGCAAGAGGAAAGGCACATAACAGAGCAGTCTGTAGGATCCACCATGAGAGAGGTGAATAAATCAATGGTGGCAAAGATATCAACTTTGGAGGCCACCATGCAGACAGTGTATAGAAGATTTGGCATCGTGCACAAAGCGTTTGTCCATTTACATGGCTTTCAGCAGCAGTGCACGTAGGCAACCCGAACACTCAAAGATATTCACATTGTTATTGCGCACATGCAAGAATGGACAATGAGGTACAAGGGAACCCCACTTTACTTGCACAAGAAGATGAAGCCATAGGCTGAGATAGACAAACCACAGATTCAGATGCAGATCCAAAATTATGAGCATCTTCCTTCACTCATCACTAGTATTGAGGCTTCTTATGAACGATTGTTTAGGAGTTTGGATGTCATAGTGCAAACGCACAAGATCCCTTCCATCAGAAATAGGCCCTGAGTAAGAACCAAGTCATGTTGGATGTATACAAGTACATAGACCAGTTGATGCGCATAGCCACCAGTGATGACTTGCAGATCAGTGTAGGAAACATGAAAAGGTACATCAGTGGTCCAGCCACACTCAGGACAGTGTTGTGCATGCTGCAGGACGATTTGGATAGAGGTTTCAGAACCGTATACCCGGAAGCTAGTCCTCTTCGACAAAGATGCCATCAAATAGTACGGGGACACAATAGAGCAGTACCAAGCTTGGTATTAGTTCATCACCGAAGATCATTGCGAGGAGGTTACTGAGTTGGTCTTTCCCCAAGACCCCGAGTGATGTTGTTTGTCTTGTTAGGCTGACTCAAGCCTATTTGGTCTAACTGCCTTGCTCAGGAAAATTGCGTAGAACATCCATGAACTAGGCTTCAGTTCAGGAAATTCGTTCACCCAGTTGGAATCTTGTCTTTAGTTGGGAAATTGCGCAGAGAATGAGAGGAAGCCAGAGCCACTCAGCTCAGGAATTCTGCAGAAGCATTCCTTAGTTTATTGTCTGATGCATGTGCCTGCAAGTTTCTTGGTTCCCTCCAAGAACAACACAATCTTCCCATGCATGCATGACAACATTTCCCAAAAAACTGAAAAAGGAAAAAGAAAAAAACATCCCTAAAAAGTAGGGATCTATTTTTAGCATTGGGAGTTACATGTAAAGTCGATTTTAGAAACTTTCCACCAAGTGTAGCTTTTTCCTAGACTTGTGGCATGTGCGTCATAAACCCTAAATCTTCTAAATCTATTTAAACGATGCCCAGAGCTCATTCTACACATTCGATCTTGGAGCTCTGGCATTCCCGAGGCATCTAGGAACCTTTGGCACAGTCGGCGCAACTTTTCTGGGTAAGTTTTGCTTTTCAAGTCTTTTGCTACTTTTTCTGTCGCTTTTATTTCCTTGGCTTGTGTGAGTGTTGTTTTGCATGTTTTATTGAACGACCGCTGGTGTTTTAGTTTTTTTTAACTTGTAGAAGTGTTGTTTCAAGTTTTGCATTGTCTTTCCTAAGTGTCGCATGCATAACATTGTTTTTGCACTAACGGTCGTCGTTGCAGCGACCCTCTTCAACCAACTTCATTGTTCGTCTGTTTCATTGATTCCTACATTAGTTTTGATTGCATGCATGATCATTCACTTTTGTCTACACCATCCTTTGCTTACGCTTTTGAATCTACTCATTTTCAAGTCGCCCTTACGCAGATTTAGGTTGCCTTGGCTCATATCTTGCTTTCACCGACATGCTCTGCGCATTCATGGACTCAAGGCTCTACCTTGGCCCCGGGAATTGGGCAGAGGCTGCCTATCACTGGCCTCTAGCAATGTTATGCGTTGTTCTGGGAGTCATTGTCCAGTCTTGCCCACTGGTATTGCGCAATGCGTAATCCCAACCAGCAGTCAAGCCGAATTGAATTGTGCATTGCATAATTCCAGTCCACAGTCAGCCCAGCTGGACTACGCTCTACGCAATTCCAGTCAGCAACAAGCTCACTAGCAGTTGGGATTGCGGAATACGCAGTTCCAACTGACAGTCTCTCAGCCCCTTAAAGTCGCTATTGTGAAATCTTTCCCAGCAGTCACTCGGTCTGTTGCATGATCGATCTGTGAAAGTGCTTTTTGTTTTAATGTGACATTTGTTTGCCATGAGTATCTACTTTGTCTCTAGGTACATCAATTGTTGAGAAGACTCTCAGCAGTACAAGCATCATGGTTTCAAAGAGAGCTAGATCAAAGGACAATGTAGAGAGCAACATTGGAGACTTGGTTGAACAGGTGCCAATAAACTTGCTCGTCTATGTAGACACGCAGTTGTTCATAGATAAGGACATGAAGATCACATGGCAAGAGATAAAGGACATATTTGCAAGCATTTTCAAGGAATATCTCAAAGATCGTTAAGTCTCTGTCAAAATTCATAAGTTAGGCTTGTACAAGGTGATGAGTCTCAAAATTGTCTTCCATATTTCCATCATTTCATAACTATCTAGCCTAAAACCCTACATCAAGTAACCATCTTCATAATTATATGGGTTAGGATCCTTGTTTTCCAAAGTTATTTATTTTATGTATATAAAGTGAATTTATGATTAAAAACTAGGAAATTAACATTGTTTCATATATCTATATATGTGTTATGAGTTTTGTGACATGTGTAGGCTTATTTGGAGGATCTAGAAGGGTCTTACTTGGCCTCCCAAGATCAAATTCGAATTTCAACTCAAGAGGTGGACCATATTCCAAGGAGAAAGATCATGGAGATCTTGATGTGTCATAGGATTTGTATCTAGTATTTAGGGATAAGTTGAGACAAGTATGGATCTAGTAGATATTTAAGGGATCTACATTTATTGAGTAGATATCCTTAATTCATGTATAAATAGGAGGAGCGTCCTTCATAGGAAGCCAACAGTTGTCAGTTATTCATTAGCATTAGATTTATGATTGTTCATTCAACATGAATAATATCATTTTCTTGCAATTACGAGTTATGAATGTTGCTTGATTCTTAAGGAGTGATAGTTGTTCATGTGTGCTCATTAAGGAATGGATTGATCCCCATCAACCACAATTCGCATACATTTGTAACATAGTTTAATTTCTGTTATTTCCTTTCATGCAAGTGTTATTTACTTTCCGCAAGTGTGTTTTCTTATGTGAAGATTGATTTCCTTTTAGTAGCTAGTTTTTATGTGAGAAGGAAAACCAAGACTCTTGAACAAGAGACTCTTCTCCATGAGCTAAGAACTAAACTGAAAACAATATTTACTTGCTTTCATTTATATGCTTTCTTTCCTGCTTTCTTAGATGCAATGGTAATGTTGTTGGAGTAGAATTGTGAGGAAGGACAATCAGGACCTCCTAAATTAGGAGCCTCTTCTCTTGCTTTCTACACATCACAAACTGTTGCTCTTTAGTTTATCTTCTTGAGGACAATACTATGGGGAAGGACAACCAGGACCTCCTAAGTTAGGAGCCTCTTCCTTCGCTTACTACATCTTGAATCAGAGACTTTTTAGTTTCTTTAAAACTTAGAACTTATTTGTAATATGTATTTCCATTCTAAACAAACTTTCTACAACAGTTTCATTTGAGGTCCCATATATTTTGGTTTGCTTCTAAGTTTACGAAACCCCCGGGTTGACAAATTAAATGACAGGGATTTAGCATAAAATTAAATCGCCCCTACATTTTGGCGCCATTGTCGGGGAAGCAAACTTAGATGTAACTAAGTTAGGAGGATTGTTTAGGAAGCATTTTCATTTAGGGTCATTTAGGGTTCACTACATTTAGGCATTTTTCATTTAAGTTTATTTGCATTTGCATATAGAAAACATAGAAATAAAATAAAGCACTCAAAATAAAAAACCCCCATTCATTAAAAAAAAGAAAAAAAAAATCCAATTGCAAAAACAAGATCTGAAGAGCTTTTTGCTATGACAATTGAAGAAGATCAAAAACCTAAAGATCATATTCAAATTTGGTCTCAACTAGTCATTAGGTCACATTCTTTAGCATCAAATTTTTATGATCATGTCCAAGAATTCACTAAGGTTTATTTTTCAAACTTGGATATGAGTTTACTCATGATCTTGTTACGCAAATGGATGCATTGGAAATTCTCTTATACTGAAGAGAATGTTCCATTTCTTTAGTAGAATAGGGCTAACAAATAAAAACAAGTTTTTTGTGATTACAAGCGAAGATCAGGAGCGAAATTTCAAGTACGAGATCTATTCTTTTCATTTTATTTTCTGCACCCAAAAAAGAAGGAGGAGGAATCGATTAAGGAAATCTTGAATATGCTCTCTTCCTGCGCTTTGTGTGACCTGGAGGATCAGAAAAAGAATTTTCATGTTAGTATATCTTTAAAAAAAATATTTCTCTATTTTAAATAAATTGTTTCTTTATATATATATCTGCTTTGCTTTTCATCGTTTACACTCTTTATTTCATTTTTCTTTGTGATTTTTTAAAGTATGGTTTTTTTTTTTTTTTTGGTTTATGTGTTTTGTCAAAACACATAAACCAAATAAAAACAATGGTTTATGTGTTTTGACAAAACACATAAACCAAAAAAAAAAAAAAAACCATACTTTAAAAATTCACAAAGAAAAATGGAATAAAGAGTGTAAACGATGAAAAGCAAAGTAGATTTGTTGCGCAATCTAGAATTCAGTTTATATCCAGTCTGCAATCAGGAATCCACTTTTCTCTAAAGATTAATAGCAATGGAGGCCAATGTTGGACTGGTTGTTGGTTCTCACAACAGGAATGAACTAGTAGTCATCAGGCCTGAAGGCAAAGTGGGTCCTAAGCGTCTACATCATTTAAGTGTACAAATTTTCCATATCTGTAGTGAAGACGTTGGTCTCACGGTGAATGGGGAACTGTTTGTTGCTTGCAACGAATGTGCATTCCCAATCTGTAGGACTTGCTATGAGTACGAGTGGAGTGAGGGTAACCAGGTCTGCCCTCAATGCAAAACGAGATTCAAAGCTCCGTAATACTCAGTACATATATGGAGTTGTGGAGGAGATAGACTGGAGTTGTGAAGGAAATAGACCCAGTTACCAAACTCCATTTTAGAGGGCAAAGGATTTCGCAAGCATTAATGCAAGATCTTCTGGCAAAATCTGGAGGGATTTTGAGATTGAATAATTCAATTGGGTATCCATGATGATGAGAAACGTAAGGCATGAAAAGATTTCAAAGATTTGGACAGATCTCGTAAATCCATCCTCAACGGCTTGAAAAATCACTAATTACATTGCCATGTCTACCATCTGAGGTAAGCTTTCTGTTCTTTGTAAATCTTTACTCATAATGTATTTTGTACAAAGTCCCATTGGGCATTATACCCCATCCAGCATGAGGTCGTGGGAGATCCATACCACCAATCTCATTCTCCATCCATATTGAATAAAGCTGGAGATATAGTTGGGCCTCGTGTTTTGAATCATGTTGTGAACGTGGTTCTATCATTTATTGTCACATCATATATTCAAAAGAGTTAAAAAAATCGAGATTGGAGTGTAGGGCGCAAGAGCTAGAGGGATGATTCTTGTCAAGATCTCAACAAGCATAGCAACAATTCTCAGATCTATGATAGTCTCCAATTACAAGCCTGCCCCAGTAATCACTCGTTTCTCGTCGAGAGGTCCTGGCATATTCACTACAAACATTCCCAATCTAGACATAAGCGCACCAGATGTGACCATACTAGCAGCTTGGATCCCTATTAATGAGTCTACGGATATTCCGCCTGGAAAGGAGCCTTTGCAGTTCTCATTAGAGACTAGAACATCCATGGCTGCTCCTCATGTGAGTGGGGCAGCAACACTCTTGAAATTTGTGAATCCCAGTTGGAGGATGGTTGCAATCAGGTCAACCCTCATCACCACCTGCTTGTCCGCATTGGCCTTCCTATGCTTCGTTCGGCTAGAGGGAGAATTGGAATTGAAACCGATTCTAGTGGTGGAGGTGTTTTCTGATGGGAAAAGATGGTTCCCTACCTATTCAACTGATGAAGGTTCTATGGTGTGACCAAATTGACCAGATTCTTGTTCTGTGATTTGGGTTCTTTGTAGAATTGAGAAATTTTGGTCATGTATTGAGGATATTTCATAAGAATCCCATGTGGCCCACAAGCTAGCTTTCGATTTCCACTAGCGTTAGAAGTAGTTACCTGAGCAAAGGCCAAATACGTAGCAATTTTGACCTGTCATTTTAAAACACGTTTTATGACCAATTGGAAGTGAATTTTCCAAAAATAAAACATGGGTTTTCTTTAGAACGGCGTGAATCCTGTTCACATTAAGTAATTTTCTCAAATTCGTAAGTATTTGAGAGATTTTTTGGGTTATTTGGAGCCTTATTTGCTAGATACGTGGAAAAACGGATTTAGAATTTAATGCACAGACAGTTGCGGCCATGATGGAAGGAGAAGATCTAGTTTTCCTGATCTACAAGAGGTGGATCCGCCATGGAGACTTGAACATAAATTTTGTTTTAAACTTCATCATAACATACTTTATCTGCCCTTCAGAAGAGTTGCATTAGGAAAGTGTATTTGGTTGGAAGACGTGGACCTATCCAAGCAGCTTGCATAGCAAAGGAATATGCTCAAGGGCTAGCGCAAAGGGTAAAGGTATGTAGATCAAGCAATCTGATAGCTCAAGGGGGAAGGTAACGATTTAGTGTAATTGGGCTAGCTAAGTTATAGTAAAATTGTTATAATGCCCAGGGTATCCATGCGTCAATTGAAGGACAAGCTATAGCAATAAGGTAAATGATCTCTTTGCAACCAAAACAAGTGATTGGATCATCTATTTTTCAAATTATTTAAACAACATCCAGTGGTGGCATGGCTTAGAAGCTGTGAACTATTTTTGAAAGTAGATAGATCTGAGAGTTCCCTAAGAATGAGAGGTTCACCTCTTATAAGGGAGCGAGCTTTCTTTTGTCTATTTCAAAATTGCAGACACAAGTTTCTAGGACAGTCTTGCTAGTGATACATTTTGCCAATATTCATGTAGTGAGTCAACAATTCCAATATGGAATTTCTGTAGCGTATACCCAACTCTATTGAATCCATTTTTAAGATTGGAAGCACATTACCCACAACTTTATTATATAATGCCCTAAATCACATCGGAAGAAGAAACATGTGCTTTTATTTAGATTTATCAAAATTTTATGAGAATCTACATTTTAAAAATCTGCAATTTGTTTGTCAATTTGTTTTAACGGAAAATACCTCTCATAATTGTACAAACAATTCTGGCACAAGTGTTTCTGTACATGATCAAAATATTTCTTTGAGTCTTGCAGACAGAGCAACAACAAGACTATGGCATCAACATCTGAAGGTAATAAATTTTTGGAAATTTCTTCGTTGTTTTAATGTAGATCAAAAATACTTTGCCTATTTAATAAAATCTGTTTACTGCATTTTCCAATAAATAATCAATAAAACAAGTAGGGTATTTGCTAATTTTTCTGGAAGAGGTACTGATTAATTTGAAGATTGGACTGATTATTTGTTCATAACAAAAATGCATAGTTGTGTACACCTAACTGTCCACGCATGATTTTTAGATGCAAAAACTACGCAATTCTGCAGCTGAAAAACAATTGTGCATCTCTGTATTTAATTCAATGATTTATTTTGTTACAACGCATTCTAATCAAAATTCATGATCATCATGCCATCTCATCTGCCTGCTTCATCTTTCACATCAGCATCATGTTTCCATACCACACTCACGCATGACAATTTTCACTGTTTCACAAAAATTTCAAACAAGCATAACTTTCTCATACAACATTAGTTTTTGATGATTCAAACGTCATTGGAAAGATCTCGACGAGATATAGACAAGGAGAAAGATTTCATCAAAATTTTAAACAATTAAAGAATGAAGAAATTGTTGACAAGACATGACAGGTAACCCGAGGCACTAGTTTCGAAACAGGAAAAATTCATTTGATTTTCTTTCGTGAATTTGTTTTATTAGTACCAATTCTCAGTTTTTTTTGTGTGTAAATGTCATAAATAGAGAGATTAATCACCTCTCTCTTTTGATAATCTTACATTTCATTGCAGAAAAAGTACTAAGTTTTTGTAGGTTCCGGGAAGATAAACAGATGGACAAACAAATAGTGTCTCTCAAAGACCACATTTCTTTCAAAAGAACATGATCAGAGCAACATCAAAGATGAAATATCCAAGCATTAGCACATGATTTTGGATAAAGAATGTTGAATCAGATCCATCACACCATTTGGAAGCCTTTCAGATACCAGTTCTCACCATTGCATTCCTACTTATTCAATAAAATCTTCATCTCATTTTCCTTCATAGTCATTTTCCTGCCTCGCTTTCACTAACCTGTAACCCTGCAATAAAACCATTCAGCTCCCCTAGAAAGCTGATTCATTCCATTTTCCTTTTCGCTTTTTCAAATAAACCTTGATCCACTGCAAAAAATTTCATCCATAGACCTTAAAAAATTTTGTTTTATACTTGCGTTAGATGATGGAGGATTCATTAAGGCCTCCCTTCTAACAAGTCTTGACCTATCAACATTAGCACATTATCTAGGTTCAAGGCTAGAGTTCTCTTTCAAGTACCTTGAGGCTTGTATGCCTTAATGACAAGTTCTGTCGCTGACAATCATGGGAATACACCAATGTCCCTTGATCGTTGGATCTTGCAAGTGGCTTGACATCAACTCATTTATTCGCACTTCGCAATATGTACTTAGGTACCTTGGCACTCATTGACATTAATGGTGAGTTTGCCTCACATTGGTTAACAACATTCATTAATGGTCGGTAATCCAATGACTTCTCTTCATGCTCGACATCAACACATTTATTTGCATGACTAGAATTGTACCATCAGGTTTTGTAACGATTGAAGACTACATCATTTCAACAGTTTGCAGCAGGAATCAATTTGTAACAACAGCAATAAAGATCCCAATCTTGTCATCAGCACAAAGAGAACAAAGAAGCAGATCAAATTCCTTTATTTACATACTCCATGATCCAATAGCATCAGCAACCACACTCTTCAGTATACACAACTCATCCACATTGAAAGTAAGTGAAGGTATGTTGTTTTCTAATTTTTAGTCATACAATTCCTTAAAATGCTAAAATTGTAATTTTGGAAAATTCTTCACTCCCTTTCTCATATTGTCATAAACTGAAAAACACCTTTAGTTGGGGGGAAGGGACATCAATTCATTTTATACACCATCATACATTTTCATTTCATTCCAACTCACATATTCTTCCCAATCAACTATTGTTGCAATATGATTCCAAAAGATTATATGCTTTGCAAATTATCAATTCATTGATAGTTATTATAGGACTTAAAAAGAAAATTCTCAATGTTTTCATGTATTTTGATGCAACAAAAAATAAAAGTATTGTTTTTTTGTTTTTGTTTTTTTACAGAAACGGTTATGGGATTTCATTAAGTAACTGGAAAAACGCCATAATTTTGGTTACAAAAGGTGAAACTGGTTTCTTGGCATCTTTCCAACCAACTGAACATGGCACATATGCTTGAGAATCGCCTCTTTTTACAATTTTTCACATGAACTTTTGCTGCTGATTTCCCAAGCTTATGAATGCATACAAATTGATTTAACAAAAGACAGAAAAACATAGAAAATTTAGGGAATTGGTTCCCAAGAGATTATCTCTGAGAAGAGTTCCAGCTCCTAGCTGGGCCGCCTTATTTGCCTCTACATCTGCTTCTGTGTTGTTGTTTCTCAGGATATGAAAGAATTCCAGTTTTAGGAGCTTTGTCATGCCTTTAATTCTTGTAATTGTCCTTGCAAGTTGAAGATCTGCTAAATTTGTGTTGGTCACCATTGCATTGATGATGACTTGGGAATCGCCGAAAACAATTGCTTCTGTGTGCCCCAGTTCTTTAAGCGTTTTGATCCCTTGAAACAGAGCCATGACTTCAGCTTGTATGCTTGAGGAGTGGCCCAGTCCCCATGCAAACCTGTGTATAGATGCTTCTTCTGGATTTATAATTAGTCCTCCTGCTCCAGCCATTCCTGGATTTCCCTTGGCTGCCCCGTCAAAGAAAAGAGAGGGGAGTGTTTGCTTGGACAACCAAGATTGAAATTCTTCTTCGTTTTTCCTGATTTTCCAATCTTTGAGACATATAGGTGAGATTTTCGATTTTTGGAAATTGAGGTTGAGGGCTGCTCCAAACTCAATATCCTGTTGGCTTAGGTTTGTGTCATCGCTTTTGTCTCTTAGCCACTCATTTAACTGACCTTTCACAAAAAATAAAATTATTGTTACACAAGAACCAATACTCAAAAATTTTGGTTGTCACACAAGAACCAAACATCAAAAATATACGTTGCAATCAAATATATTACACTTTGCAAAAGAGAATATTATGACGCAAAGATTGAAGAGAATCAATACAAGTCAAAAGATCATAAAGAAGCAAAGCATTTCAAGAAGATAAACTTATGGACAAATGAATCAATGCAATAGTTGCATGAGGACATGCAACAACTTCAGTTGGGGGGTATGTTGAGTCTCAAAATTGTCTTCCATCTTCATAATTATATGGGTTAGGATCCTTGTTTTCCAAAGTTATTTATTTTATGTATATAAAGTGAATTTATGATTAAAAACTAGGAAATCAACATGGTTTCATATATCTATATATGTGTTATGAGTTTTGTGACATGTTTAGGCTTATTTGGAGGATCTAGAAGGGTCTTACTTGGCCCCCCAATACCAAATTCGAATTTCAACTCAAGAGGTGGACCATATTCCAAGGAGAAAGATCATGGAGATCTTAATGTGCCATAGGATTTGTATCTAGTATTTAGGGATAAGTTGAGACAAGTATGGATCTAGTAGATATTTAAGGGATCTACATTTATTGAGTAGATATCCTTAATTCATGTATAAATAGGAGGAGAATCCTTCAAAAAAAGCCAATAGTTGTCAGTTATTCATTAGCATCAGATTTATGATTGTTCATTCAACATGAATAATATCATTTTCTTGCAATTATGAGTTATGAATGTTGCTTGATTCTTAAGGAGTGATAGTTGTTCATGTGTGCTCATTGAGGAATGGACGGATCCCCATCAACCACAATTCGCATACATTTGTAACATAGTTTAATTTATGTTATTTCCTTTCATGCAGGTGTGATTTACTTTCCGCAAGTGTGTTTTGTTATGTGAAGATTGATTTCCTTTCAGTAGCTAGTTTTTATGTGAGAAGGACAACCAGGACCCTTGAACAAGAGATTCTTCTCCATGAGCTAAGAACTAAACTGAAAACATTATTTACTTGCTTTCATTTATATGCTTTCTTAGATGCAATGGTAATGTTGTTGGAATAGAACTGTGAGGAAGGATAACCAGGACCTCCTAAGTTAGGAGCCCCTTCTCTTGCTTTCTACACATCACAAACTGTTGCTCTTTAGTTTCTCTCCTTGAGGACAGTACTGTTGGGAAGGACAACCAGTTCCTCCTAAGTTAGGAGCCTCTTCCTTCGCTTACTACATCTTGAATCAAAGACTTTTTAGTTTCTTTAAAACTTAAAACTTATTTGTAATATGTATTTCCATCCTAAACAAACTTTCTACAACAGTTTCATCTGAGGTCCCATATATTTTGTTTTCTTCTAAGTTTACGAAACCCCTGGGTTGATAAATTAAATGACAAGGATTTAGCATACAATTAAATCGCTCCTACACAAGGTTGCATGCAGGGACCCCGCCCTCCCATGTGTAGATGTCATTCACTGGGTTGTCTCACACATTGATCCCGAGATGATGACACTGAGCAGCACTAGTGGAACACAACTTGCCACCTTTAGAAACGAAAACTACCATCAGATGTATCACTTGTCCCAGTCGATGAACTATATGGATGCATTTTTCTTTACTCCAAACAACAATGTGAACTCAAGAGATATCTTGAAGCGTTGGGTAAAAGAGCCATCGAAGTTCAGGATGACACCCAACTAGGTCTATAAGATGAAGTCACTCAGGAAGGCTTACCAACTCCTGGTCATATTCGCATGTCGCTTGTATGGTCAAGATAGCACGAAGACCTTCCCGTAGAGTTGGGTTGTTAGGTTGGATCAGTTGGAAAATGAAGGAAGGCATTTCAACTGGGCGGATATATTGGCTCTTCAGCTTAAGGTGGATGTGTCAAATACCTTAAATCCGTCGAAGGATGGACAAGAAAGATTCTATATGTTCGCATACTTGCTTGATGCAATCTGTGCTTAACAACAGTTCCTTGGCATGGGTTGGACATGGACACCATCAGAAGAAGTTGTGAATGTTTATTGCAAGTTACTCTATGAGTGTAGCGACTGAGGAGTCATGAAGAGGTTATCTGACCACTTCATCACCCTGCTGTACAGAATGATATTTTAACAAGACCCACCTTGCATGTCCCAAGAAGCAATGCAGGCATTTCTCAACACTGTAGATTAGTATACCTCGCCTAGTGGCACCTTCATGAGGATGTTTGGCACGGAGAAGCCTTTGCATGAGCTACCGAGGCTTGCCACGGACAAGTTGGTCATGCAAGAGGTTGTATACCACATCTCCATAGGGTTATCAGCAGGACTGCATAGGAGGAAGAAGGCCCCATGGCCCACTCTTCCTTTGCGGATTGTGTTGTACGAGATCTGTACCTTGAAAGATGCAAATGTCGAGATCGAGGACTTGAAGAAGTTCAGGTTCGGCACCAATAGCTTAATCCATATGATCCACACTACATATGCAAGAACAAATCTGCGAAGGTGTACTACCCATGGATCCACGGGGCATGTCATTGGCTAGAGGAAGATCCTTGGAGGTATTTCTATAACTCCTCTAGGCTCAATGAACCAGTCAACATTGTTGTATAATGGAAAGCAACACTGTAGGCAGCCACACCACAGGGAGCAACAACAACAATAGCAGTGAGCAGCAAACCGACGCAAGACAAAGGCAAGAGGAAGATTGGCGATAACACAGAGGCTGAGCAAAGCTACAAGTTAAAAGAAGATTTGCTTATTGAGAGAGTAGCTTTGGAGATAGATGCAAAGAGGCGACAATGCGATAGGAGAGTAGCATAGAGAAAGAGGGAGAAACAAAGAGTGGAAGAGATAGAAAGGAGATTACAGGAGATGGAGAATAAGCTAAAAGCATAACAAGAACTCAGGAGGAGAGAGAGTGAAGAAAGACAGAAATAAGATCAGGAAGAAGGACAAGGCGCATATATAGAGCAAACTGCGTAGATATAGGTTGAAGCAGCAGAGCAGCCAACAAATGATGAGCAAGGTGAGCAGGTGCAAGTTTGGGAACTTGCCCAGCAGGTTGAGAAGTTGGTTGAGGTAACAGACATGGAGACAAAACCAGAGCTAGAGGACCAAGACATATGCTGAGGGCATCCGAGGTCGAACCACAATCTCCACCACCTCCAGAACCAAAACTAGTCCCGAGCGAGCAAGGAGAAGTTGTTATCCTTGAAGATGATTTGGAGACAGATGTGTACAATATAGCATTTGATGAGACACAATAGAGGATTGTACATGCACAAAGAAAGAAGCTCCCGGATGATCATACATCACCTGTGCACACAAAAGAAAGGGTGATTGTACCAGATGTTAGAAGACATCTAGTTTCCATGGCTGAGGCTTCTAAGGCTTATGCAGAAGCCATGAGTTCGATAGTCAAGTTCTTGGTAGCAGAGAATGATCGAATGGCGAAGGACTTTTAAGAGGCCAGGCAGAGAGTAGAGAAGTCAGTAGGATCTGCCATGACAGAGATGAAGAAAGAAATGGTGGCAAAGATATCAACTTTGGATGCCACCATGCGGACAATGTATAGAAGATTTGTCACCATGCACAAAGCAATTGTCCATTTACATGGCTTTTCAACAGCAGTGCGTGCAGACAACCCGAACACTAAAAGACATTCACACTGTTATTACACACATGTAAGAATGGACAATGAGGTACAAGGGAGCCCCGCTTTACTTGCACAAGAATATGAAGCCACAGGCTGAGCTTGACAAAGCACAAATTCAGATGCAGATTCAGAATTATGAGCAGCTCCCTCCGCTCATCACTAGTATTGAGGCTTCCTATGCACGATTGTTCAGGAGTTTGGATGTCATAGTGCGAATGCACAAGATCCCTTCCATCGGAACCCTCACACAGGCCCTGAGGAAGAACCAAGTCATGTTGGATGTCGACAAGTACATAGAGTAGTTGATGCACATAGCCACCAACGATGACTTGCAGATCAAAGCAGGGAACATGCAAAGGCACATTAGTGGTCCAACCACACTCAAGAAAGTGTTGTGCTTGCTTCAGGATGAGCTGGACAGAGGTTTTAGAACCATATACTCGGAAGCCAGTCCTCTTCGACAAAGATGACATCAAACAGTACGAGGACACAATAGAGTAGTACCAAGCTTGGTATTAGTTCATCATCGAAGATCACCACGAGGAGGTTACAGAGTTGGTCTTTCCCCAAGACCCCAAGTGATGTTGTTTGTGTTGTTAGGCTGACTCAAACCTATTTTGTCCCACATGGGTATACATGGAAATTGTATTATTGTAAATGTATTGTAAGTGAAATTCCAAGTGTCATTAGTGGAATGTGAACAATCATTGTTGTAACATGAAGAGTCATGAGAGTAGTTCAAGAGTCAAAGGGGAATGTCAAGGGTCACCCCACCCTTTGCTATATATGGAACCTCATAACTCATAGTACAAGCTTTTGGGAGCCAAGCTTTTGCTAGGCATTGCTTAGAGAGGGATTGGAGAGTATTCTGACGAGCCTTGGCTTCTCCGCAATGCAGAGTGAGTACATCTCTTTGGAGGAGCAGGCGGTGTTGACCGTAATGTTCCACTATTGGGGCTAGTAGCTGTCAATGGTGTATGTATGGATGAAACTTTCACTTTATATATATATATATATATATATATATATATATATATATATTTATATATATATATATATATATATATATATATTATATATATATAATATATATATATATATATATATATAACAGAGCCAACATGTCTTCATGCATATGTTGTTATTGTAGTTCGACTATTCTGGTTACTTTAGCAATGTATGTTGTTTAACTTACGCATTTGTGTATGAACTATTTTGTATATGATTGTATGAATCTTGTTGAAGTCGTGTTGCTGGTTTAACCTGTCACTTTGGATTGTCCACTATTATGCTTTCCAACTTGTGATGTCATTCAACTCGTGTGTTCCTTTCAGGCTGCGTACTATTACAAGCTTCTAAGGGGCACCCATTCCTTTCCCTCTCTGTGTGTTAGAACCCCCATGCGTCTCACTTGACTCATTGTCAGGTCACACACTTGCTTCCGACAAAGATATCACACCTACCTTTGCACACTATCGCAGTCAAAGCATAGCTTTACTACCCACTGCTAGGACTCCTACTCCAAACGGTCTGAGGTCTAGTTGGGAATTATTACCAGGGAGATCCCCTGACATGTTGGCGGGTCCAACACCGTCAACAACTGGCAAGAGGATTTTGAAGGTAACAGGTTACATGTGTCATTATCTTGTTGGGATTTGGATGCATGGTTCATGCATTAATTTATTGGTTATTTTTTTATCATTGTCATGGGGGTTTTCCTGGATTGGCAATGGTGTACAACCTTGCTTGTGCCATTTCCTAGATAGCCATGACATATTGGGTTACCTATTTCGTTAAGCTTTATATTAATGGTAGATTTTGGATTAGAGTTGAGGAGGTCTCAGGAAAATCCCAAGGGTTGAGAGTAGAGATGGTTTTCTCTAGGAACCTCTTGATAGGTGGGTGGAGACAGGAAAATTCCTCTGGGTATGGTGAAGAAATTATGAGGCATCGAAACTTGTATTTGTTTGAACAATGTAAACTTTGAAACGGGAACTGATACTGTTACCCGTTTTGTAGAGGTGGCAAAAAAATGACCCGATTTTCAAAAGTGTTGATGCAGAATACACATGTTTTTTTAAGAACATGCTTTTTGGAACTTTAATTTTTTCATGTGCATTAAGTGGGTGAGGCTCGGTGAATGGTAGTGATTTTCATCCTGATTTTAAAAAGTGTGTATTCTACATCACACCCTTTTTTTAAAAGACCTATTTTTTGACTTTAAATTTTCTAGTGTGTGAAATGTAAAAAATTATTTTCTAAATTTGATAGTTTTTGAAGTCGTCATTGTATTCATATTTTCTTGTTCTCTATCTTAATTTTTTTTTTTTTTTTAGTGGGCTTTTTATTGTTTTGCGTTTTTAAATTATAAAGTCGATAGTTTGAATTTTAGATAATCTACATATTTAGACATCTTTTCAACCCCCTTAATTAATTTTTCAATCCACATGAAATAATTGTTTCTAAAAAACAACATTTTTTAACAATGGACATAAAAAATAACCATTTTTAACATAAATATAACAAAAAAACTAAACGTTTTGATAATTTTTTGCTAGAATTAACATGTCAAAATCACAATTTTTATACAAAAATATTAACTAAAAATGGTCAAATAATAGTTTTTTTTATGAATTTCATGTCAAAAAGATAATAATAACTACTTTTTTTTCAAAAAAAAAATGATTAACTTAAAAATCAATGCAAAAATCACATATTACCAATATTGAACGTATAACAACCCTAATTGAGTGTTTATTCTTCTCATAAAATGTCAAAGTCAAAACATTGCAAAGCTTGAGTTACAAGCATAACTTAAATTTAATCAAGAATGTCACGTAATCCAAACTCTTCGTCCTCTAGAGTTTCATCATTGTCCTCTTCCACAATATTTTCTGTTTCATTTTGCTCATTTTGCTCATTTTCCTCTTCTAATGGGTCTTTCATGTCTGCAAATCCCCCAATATGTGTCTTTCCATACATTCCATGTAATGGTGGTTGGGGTTCCTTTGCCTTTTTTGCCACACGTGATTCACTAAAGTCCCCTTTCTTCAACCCAATTTCTTGCATTGCATCTGGAAGAAATTGAAGAGCATTAATTCTTTGCTGAATGAAATTGCATTGTAATGGATCTTTCTCAATTGCAATGCAATTTCTTCCTTTTTGAAGGCAGCATGCTAGTGTTGTACCTAATTATCAAGCACAAAAAAATAATGAAGTAAATTAGTACAATGACATATTAATTAAAAAAAAGAACATATTGAAATTCAATTCCATGTGGCAAAACGTACCTGAGCCAGAAAATAAATCCAGAACCCAATCTCCTTCATTTGAACATATGTCTATAAGATAGTTAATCAATAATTGTGGTTTCTGATAAATGTTAACTATCTCTCCTTTCATTTCTTTGTCTTCATATGTTAGTTTTCTCACAACAGCATCATAAGTCAGTATTTGGCTATGACTCTTTTTGTCCACCCGATTAAAAATCATAGACATATGGCTATCATCTTTTGCCCAACTATCAATATGAATGAACTCACAGTCATTTATAAATTGTTGATCTTCATTGTCAAGAAGATTTGACTTTTGCCTGTAACATAAAATAGTAAAAGTTCAATTAACTTGTACATAAATTAATTTTTCAACATTAATCAAATATACCTTTAAACATCTTACCATGTAAGCTGCATCCTTGAATTTGTTTTCCCCTTGAAGCTTGACAATAACATTGCCAACTGTGTGTCTGAATGAAATGTCACAAATCTCCATAATGGTGATGACGTCACTTCCTTAAATCCCGCCACCACTTTATTAAAAGCTTGATAAGTATAAGGGTCATTATCATAGCAAATGTTTGGAATATTGAAACCATGGGGAATATCTGCAATAACGAGGGCATAATCCCTTTTTGGTATGAGTTTCGCAATGTCTTCACAGTCGCCTTGTATTACTTGATATTGAATAGTGTCTAGCCCATTCCAAATGAAATGATTAAGAGTTGGATCAAGTTCAACATTCTTAATACGTTGCTTTCTCAGTCTTTCAATCTTTATTTTTTCAATAAAAGTCTTGAAACTGTCTGGTGCTCCATTATCTTCTTTCTTCATCTTTTACCAAACAAACAAATGTATGTGTAAGTTTTAATTTAAATTAAAAATAGTACACAGATGATTAAAACTGAATGTATAAATCAAGTTACCTTTTTAAATGCAAGATAAAAAGCTTTCAATGTTGATGTAGAACTTGAATCTGGATAGTTGCGTACAACATCATCCCAACTATCTTCATTCAACAATTTAACCATTTGTTCCTGAATTTTCATGTAAACTTTGTGACTGCATAGATAAAGTAAGAAAAAGTTAATATACTGATATGTATAACAAATACTACCAATAACAACATGTTTTAGTTAAAAGATAACTATAATCCTGGAAATAAGTAAAAATAATTCAACAAACTTACTTTTGAAATTCTTCAGACATTTCTTCCAATGATAATTCCCCCGACTTCACACGAGATAATATTGTTTTGACAATTTTTTCATCTTTCACTCCTTGCATCGCCCTCCAAGGCGTGATGGTCATATCGTCTGGAAGTTGCTTCAGTTCAGGCGTTGATTTATTGTTGCTACATATCAATGGCTTAGACTTTCTGACCTTCTGGTTTTTAATGCCAATGTCTTCCCACATGCTAAAAATGTCATCAATCAAATTCCAAATATCTCCAGGTCTTAATGCCAATTGGAAAATGTTATCAACACCTCTGAATAAATCGCTAGATCTGTTGTCTTTTCCATTTTTTGAATTGCCTTTATCTTCAATTTGATAGCCTATTTCCATACAACATTCCTTTCGGAAATCTGTAGTAATATTGATCTTATCCCCACCACATTTTTCTAGGAATTCACTATGAATAAATCTAACCTTTTGGACCAAAGTCATAGACATCCTATATTCATTATCTGAATTATGATCCCATGCCACTAGCTTTGCTTCTGTTTCATTTAAACCAGCATAAATGATACATTTCATCGTTTCAAAACGTGGGTTATTAGGATATTCCTCCATCAATTGTCTTTGAGCTTCAACAGAATGGTTCCCCCCAAGCACATAATAATTGTATTCAAAACATTTTGACTTATCAAATGCTTCTTTGTTGGGAACTTGAAGTGGATCAACAAGAAGCACATAACTAACCACATGAGCATATGGATTGTACCTCATCAATGTCTTCAAGTTGTGAACATGCAGATGATGCGGCTTTCTGACTTGATATTGGCATTGTCCTTCACTTGCCTTATAGGTTTGTGTCACATTTAACTGAAATGTACGACCACCATCAACTAAGTTTCTCTTTGTCAAATTCTGTCGAATGGCATTTTGTTTTGTTTTGATAATGCCATCACCTAAATCAGCTCCTGGTGTAATGATTTCTCTGCTTTCTTTTGAAGTTTCACTAGGTTCTTGACTGCTGGTAATGACTACTTCAAGATCTTCAACTCTACTTTTTTTCGTCTTAACATTCTGAAGAGATCTATTCTTGGCCATTGTTACTTTTGGTCTTTTACGACCTTCCACAATTTCAATGTCATCTTCAGTAATGGCAACATATGATTCATTGTCAACTTCATCGTCCTCAAAAGTAACTTGTTTACCCTTGCTAGATTTATCCACCAGAGGCCTTTTTTTCTGATTCTTTGGATGTAGTTTTGTAGCATCATCAATTACTACATTTTCCATGTTTTGCATATCTTCCTCTGACACTGAGTAAAAATGGCTGACAACGTTCATGATATCATTCTCTATGTAATGAATGCCTCCCACCATAATTGAACAACTTTCAACAAAATTCTGCCAAACAAAATATCATATGTTAATATAATCAAAGTTAAAAAATATAGCGAGACATTTTCAAAACGCAAAATAAAAATACAAATAACAATACTTACCGTGTTTTGTGTCATATCATTTACGATTTGTTTACACAACTTTGTAGATACCTCTCTCCTATCATATAATGAATATGATAGTCGGTATTTAATCCTTTCATGTGACTTGGCAGTTTTTGTAAGTACGTAAACAACTTCAGTGTTTGGTACCGAACACATATCTATGACTTTTCACATCACCTCCAAATTTTCATTATTATTGCGTGTATCAATGTATAGATATATATTCACAGTTGTGCTCTTTCTTTCTTTCACATACCAGGCTCTTGATGGAAATTTCACCTCTTTTGAACTTTTCCAATCTGAGATTAGCTTCTTATCACTTAAAGCAGTTGACATATTTGTAGGTATGAGCTCAGGTGGAGTTCGTTCACCAATGTTTTTTGAAGATACACCTTTAAGACTCCTTGCTCCAGAAAGATTCACAGAAATTTTTCTTGATGCCATTTTCCTAAAAAAAAAACACATAAATTAGTAAATAAAAAAATTGCTGGGCGGGGCGGGCGGGGTGGGGTGGGGTGGGCTGGGCGGGGCGGGCCGGGTGGGCTGGGCGGGGTGGGCTGGGCGGGGCGGGGCGGGTGGGCTGGGCGGGCGGGGTGGGCTGGGCGGGGCGGGCCGGGTGGGGTGGGCTGGGCGGGGCGGGCCGGGTGGGCTGGGCGGGGTGGGCGGGTGGGCGGGGTGGGCTGGGCGGGACGGGCCGGGCGGGGTGGGCAGGGCGGGCCGGGCGGGGTGGGCTGGGCTGGGCGGGGCGGGCGGGTGGGCTGGGCGGGGCGGGCGGGCGGGGTGGGCGGGCCGGGCCGGGTGGGCGGGGCGGGCTGGGCTGGCGGGCGGGCTGGGAGGGGCGGGCGGGGTGGGCTGGGCGGGCGGGTGGGCCGGGTGGGCTGGGCGGGGTGGGCGGGTAGGCTGGGCGGGTGGGCGGGGTGGGCTGGGCGGGGTGGGCGGGTGGGCTGGGCGGGGCGGGTGGGCTGGGCGGGTGGGCTGGGCGGGGCGGGCGGGCCGGGTGGGCTGGGCGGGGTGGGCGGGTGGGCTGGGCGGGGCGGGCGGGGTGGGCCACCCCGCCCGCCCCGCCCAGCCCACCCGCCCACCCTGCCCACCCCGCCCAGCCCAGCCCACCCGCCCACCCCGCCCCCCGCCCGCCCCGCCCAGCCCACCCGCCCACCCCGCCCCGCCCACCCCCCCAGCCTACCCGCCCGCCCCGCCCACCCCGCCCGCCCCGCCCAGCCCAGCCCACCCCGCCCGCCCCGCCCAGCCCACCCCGCCCAGCCCACCCGCCCAGCCTACCCCGCCCGCCCCGCCCTCGGGCGGGGCGGGGCGGCCCGGGGGTGGCCCTGTGCGGGCGGGGTGGGCGGGTGGGCTGGGCGGGGCGGGGCGGGCGGGTGGGCGGGGTGGGCTGGGCATGGTGGGCTGGGCGGGACGAGCGGGTGGGCTGGGCGGGTGGGCCGGGTGGGCTGGGCGGGGTGGGCGGGGTGGGCTGGGCAGGGTGGGCGGGGTGGGTGAGGGGGAGGGGGATGGGGAGGGGGGAGGGGCGGGAGAGGGGGAGAGGGGGATGGGGAGGGGCGGGAGAGGGGGGCAGGGGGGAGGGGGAGGGGTGATGGCCGGGCGGGGGAGGGAGGGGGATGGGGAGGAGGGAGGGGGCAGGGGTGCGGCGGCCTGGGCGGGGGGTGGAGGGGGAGGCCCGGGTGGGGGAGAGGGTGGGGCGGCCCGGTGGGAGGGAGAGGCAGGGGTGGGGGGGTGTGCCGGGCGGGGGGAGGGGGGTCGAGGCGGCCCGTGGGGCCGGAGGGGGAGGGGGGCGTGGCGGCCCGGGCGGGGGACCTAGGGGTCGGCCCGGTGCCGGGTGGGCCGGGGTGGAGTGTGGGATGGGCAGGGGGCCGGGGTGGGGTGGGGTTGGAAATTTTTTTTGGCCGAGGTGGGGGCGGGTGCCGGGTGGGGTTGGAAATTTTTTTTTGTTTTAATTAAAAAATGGGGGGGGGAGGGAGTTAGGGGGGCAGGGGTTGGAGAACGGGGGAGGTGTGGCGGGCGGGGTGGGGTAAATAGCAAGATTAGGCTAGACAGTTACCGATTCACCATGTGGTATAAAAAAAAAAATTGGCTTGGAAATTTTTTTAATTTAAAAAAAAATATATTTTTCATTAACGTAATTTAATATGAAAATTTCGAAAAAATAATTGTACTTGCCTTTCAATTGCGACAATTCTTCGTTGTATATATTGTTGATAGCAATATCGCTGCTCCACAAATTCACGAGTCTTTCAAGGAATTTCAGAAAACCTAGATGTGAGGCGAGTAATAGTGATAGCGAAATTTATTATATAAGTGAAATTACGAAGATGTTTTTCCATACGATTAATGTGGGATAATTTGTTTTACATTATTATAGAGAGAATATTGTAGAGTTGTTTTACAACGGATTGAATGTGGGATTAATATGTTTGAGAATATATTATAAAAATTAGAAAAAAAAGAAATTGTTAAGTAAATATGATATACTTTAACTATTAGAATAATTAATGTACAAGTTGTGATTTACAATTTGAATTTTAGTGATTTATTTCATAAAAATAAATTAGTTTATGTTTTTCAATCAATTGTAGAATAAAATAATAAAGGTAAATAAATCTAACAAACTTTTGGAGGGAAATATTTTCGTGAAAATTTTTGGAGGGAAATATTTTCGCGAAAATTTTTGGAGGGAATAACTTTGGAGGGAATATTTCATTCTTTAAGCTATATAATACTCTCAGGAGACTCCATTTGTGTCATTCAACATTTTCTATTTGAAAGTGATGGATTGCTCTAATGGTGAAGTTTCGGTTTATACACCATCAACATCTTCATCGCGTAACAACTCTATTCATATTGATGAATATAGTGGGAATCCTTCCACTATGAATAGAAAGTCAATTCTTCCACTTAGTCCCGATTCTAAGGACTACGAGAGCAACACTGATGAAAGAGGGGATGGAGAATTTAAAGAGTCACAGATTCCACTTAGTCCAAATTCTAAGGACTATGAAAGCAGCGGTGATGAGGAGCATGATGGTGAAGTTCAAAAGAATGGGGTGTCACAATGTCCACTTAGTCCTAATTATGAGGACTATGAGAGTAGCAGTTTTGAAGAATGTGATGGTGAAGTTCAAAAGAATGGAGGGTCACGATGTCCACTTAGTCCTAATTCTGAAGACTATGAGAGCAGCAGTTTTGACGTGCATGATGGAAAATTTCAAAATAATGGAGTGTCAAAGTGTCCACTTAGTCCTAATTCTAAGGACTATGAGAGCAGCAGTGATGATGAGCATGATGATGAATTTCAAAAGTATGGATTGTCACAGTGTCCAGTTAGTCCTAATTCTAAGGACTATGAGAGCAGCGGTGATGAAGCGCGGGATGATAATTTTCAAAAGATTGGAGTATCACAATGTCCTCTTAGTCCTAATTCTATGGACTATGAGAGCAGCGGTGATGAAGCGCGGGATGATGATTTTCAAAAGATTGGAGTATGACAATGTCCTCTTACTCCTAATTCTAAGGACTATGAGAGCAGCGGTGATGAAGCGCGGGATGATGATTTTCAAAAGATTGGATTATCACAATGTCCTCTTAGTCCTAATTCTAAGGACTATGAGAGCAGCGGTGATGAAGCACGGGATGATGATTTTCAAAAGATTGGAGTATCACAATGTCCTCTTAGTCCTGATTCTAAGGACTATGAGAGCAGCGGTGATGAAGCGCAGGATGATGATTCTCAAAACATTGGAGTATCACAATGTCCTCTTAGCCCTGATTCTAAGGACTATGAGAGCAACAGTGATGAAGAATAGGATGATGCAGTTTGTCCTAATTCTAATCAGTATAAAGGTAGCAGTGACAAAGGACAGGATGTAGCATCTTCAATAAGTAAACAGCCACATTTTCAACATAGTCCTAATTCTATGGACTATGAGAGCAGCACTGACAATGTACATGAGGAAGAATATCCATTAAACATCGAGTCAGATTTTCCATTTAGTCTGAATTCTAAGGACTATGATAGTAGCACTGAAGAAGGGGAAGATGAAGGGTATCCTCTCAGTCAAAATTTGAAAATCAGAGTAGATCATAGTGTGGATAACGTTCCTCTTAATGATGAAAGTCCTTATAAAAATGAAGATCCAATGATGGAGATGTTGCCAAGAAATATTGTATCAAGGAGTAGGAGTAGACCTTTTCGTATCAATGCAAGCTATTCTAGTTATACAAGGGGTAGAGCAGAATATCTGACGAGAAGAAGTTCTATCAGCGCTCTCATTTCAAGTGAATGTTGCCAAAAAAATTGCTTGAAACGTATGGATTTCACATTTGCATTAGAAAGCAGGAAGAGATATTTGTCAATGAATAAAAGCATGCAAAACTCATATTTAGTTGGCTGCATGCAATCTACATTGTCAGGTTATGATTATCATATTAGGAATTTTTTATTGTGTAGAAAAGCTTTCAAAATGTTTCATTCACTTGGGAATTTTCGTCTCTCGAGAATTCAAGAAAATTTGGAAAAGGATCCCACATTTTATTCAGAAGTACGTTATAAAAGACAGTTTGGGCCATTATCAAATACTGCAATGTCATGGATGAAAGATTTCTTTTCAAAGCATGGAGAGTGTATGCCAAATAGAGAGACAATACATATTCCAGATAATTTTTCAAGACGAGAAATCTACAACTTATACAAAGAATATGCAGAAAGTGCTGAGGGACAGTGCCACTTTATTACATATCAATATTTTGTGAAGCTATGGAAGAAAGAATTCAATAATGTTCGTATTCCTAAGAAGACAAGGATGGGGATTTGCAGTACATGTGCTTCTCTTAAATCAAAAAGGGACAAATGTGAAGGCTCAGAAAGAGGTAAGTGTTCATAACTTTTACTTTTAAAATTGTATAGTCATCAACTATGAAAACATATTTCTTAATGAATTTCTTTTATGTTGTGTAGATTTAATTGTCAAAGAACTTCAGGAGCATCGCGAACAACAAACAAATGAAAGGAAGAAGTTGTACAAGCATCGAAAGAAGTGTTATGATAATCCAAATAAATATTTGGGTTTGATAATTGATGGTATGGACCAGAAGAAAACACTTTTACCACATTTTGTTCGCACACCCAAAAATCTACAAGAGGAAAATTTTATTCAGTTTCACTTGGTCGGTTGTATGGTCTTCAATGGGAAAATGTTGCCAAGGGTGTACTTCACAGCTCCAAATATTCATAATGATGCAAATCTGACCATAACCATAATTCATGATGTCATTTCTCATTGGTCTGGTAATCTTCCTGAAGTTTTGTATCTACAATTGGACAACACTTGCCGTGAAAACAAAAATCAAATTGTTTTTGGGTATCTGAACATGCTTGTTGAATTGAGAATTTTTCAAAAGGTAAAGGTTGGTTTCCTTCTTGTTGGGCACACTCATGACCATATTGATCAGATGTTCAGTCGTTTTTCAGTCACATTGAGGAGGAAGGAAGTTGGGAGCTTGCCATCACTAATTGAATGTATTAAGAAATCATACATGCCAGAGCCTGCTTTTGAAGTGTTGGAAGAAACTGTTGACATGCGAAGGTTTATTCTGGGATCATATGGTGAGGGGAAATGCATTGAACAACTTAATGACATTAGCTTCCAACATCAATTTCGTATCAAAAAAATTGATGGGAAAACACTAATATGGGGCAAGAAGTATTCAACTACTACAGAGTGGGCACCGTCATCAGGATTGCAATTTTTGAAGTTCATTCCAGATCATCCAATATTTGCATCAAAAATATTGTCATTACAATCAGTTGGTGAAGTTCAGAATGCACGTAGACAGAACAGGGCTATAAATTATTCTGATTGCCTGGAAGAAATTAAAAAATGTATTAGATATACATATGAGTACTTTGACATTGCTGATTCAGTTTGGTGGGAGTCGTTTTTCAATAATCAAAGTGATCTCATTTCGACAACAATAAATGAAGATATACCTTTGAAAAATCCATTTATTTGGCCACAAAATGTGTCGAATGAACATGAGGAAGTAAACATTGTTGAACAACAACAATCTCAGGGTATTATTAATTCTTCACAGGCAGAGGAAAGAGAGATGTATATAGGTTCCAGAAGATCTCGTGCACAACGTGAAGCCATGGAAGACCTTTATAGGGGTTCAGTACAGGATATTAAGGAGGGTTCCATGATTGCAGTGCTAGCAGATGGAGATCCCAATGGCTATCCATTTTGGGTTGCTAAAGTTTTAAAGGTCTTTACAGAAAATGAGGATGTTACAGGTGTTGAAGTACATTGGTATGCCACAAATACACACCCATTCAATGGTGTGTATAAGCCAGAGATGGTAGTTGACAAAAAAAATGGTGGAAAAAGAAAAAGAAAGGGTACAAATATAAATCGCCGCCGCACAGACATATTACAATTGAAGGATGTTGACATACTTGTTTATGACTTCAATTTAACAAAGAGAGGAACTCTTCGCTTCAAGACGACAGAGATTCTGAAAAGGTTGTTACCAGAAGGAACAGTGTTGACATGGGACTTTGCTGAAACCAGTCGTAGATCTAGAAGACTTTTGAAACCTGGAATCTTGGGCATGCATGTGGACTCAGATGGGGCACTAGTTGATGACAGAGAAGAATATGGAACATCTTCATCAGCATCCAGTCACTCATCTGAAGATGTGAATTCTGATGGTGTGCAAGAAAATATGAGTGATTTTGAATAATTGTTTAAGACAGTTTATATAACTGATGTATGCATCGTATCTTCAAATAAAATGGATGTTTTCCATATTTTGTTAAATGAGAAGTTATGAAGCATTTTTATGTTGTTGGATTATGTCTTAAGTATGATAAATCTTATTGTTTAAATATCTACAATGCAATATCAAATTAGAGATATAATGTCTCTTTTATTCAGTGTACAAATAAAGACTTTTGAATTCATTCAGTGAAATAATTTGTTCATAATGTCATGTTTTTTTAGTTTTGTGGTTGAAAACATGTTAAATTTATACTTAAGAAAGAAAAATGATATTCTACCAGAAACATTAATGTGTTTTTCCTTAAAAGTTAACTTTGTTTGAGACATAAAAAATTGGTTTTATTAGCATTGTTTAAAAAGTATGAAAATTGACCCTAAAAAAAAAAAACATTATTCCAGTATCAACACTTTTTTTTCTGAAGCTATATTTTGCAGGAAAATTTCGTAGTCGCTGCCATTTTTAAAACAACCGCAAAATTGACACCTAAAAAAAAAAACATCGTTCCAGTATACACACTTTTCGTTTTGAGCACTGTTTTTGTGGTTTTTTTGGGGTTTTTGGGCCAGAGTTCTCGTTTTGAGTTTATAGTTCCCGTTTCAAAGTTTACATTGTTTTTGGTGATTTATGGAACGGTTTAGGTGAAATCACTGTGGCTTGAAGGTGGAGGTGGTTTAACCTCTAGATTCCTTATTTGGTTATGTTTTGGCTGATCCCATGTGATTCCACATTCATGCTTGGAATATGGCACGAGAGTGATTGGGCTGAAAGAGAGATTTGATTCAATCCTAATCTATGGTTGGGTGGTACATGGAAGTCCCTGACTTGGTTGGTATTATGCATATGTTATTATGTGTTATTTCCTATTGATATCAAGGAGCACATGTTCTGGTTTATTGTGTGATTTTATGACTGGTTTGTCATAGCTTCATTTTGGTTAAATGCAAGTTACATGCATGGTATATTTGTTAGTATATGATGTGCTCTTGTCAATGATCTTGTTCATGGTTTGACAAGTTATTGAATAGCTTATATGAATGCATGGATTAATATGAGTTTGATGCAATTAGCATGAGAGGGCATTGATCCTTCTTGATGATTCTCTGATGAAACTAAAGATATTGTGAACAGATATGCATTCATGACCTATAGGTAATGTGTCTGCCAAGTGTTTGTATAAATTATTGTTATGTGTTATGTAAGATTTAGTAGGAATAAGACTTGCAAACAGAGCCTAAAGACTCATAGAGACTGTTGAGGAAGTTATGGAAAGTTCTGGGAAGATTTGGGCAGTTGGCTTATAAGCTTGCCTAAAAATATGGAATAAAGTCTCTGGTCTCACTCTCAGAACTAAGAAATCTCAGTTGTAGTTGCACGGAGGATTGGTTGTGCATGTGACTAGAGCCTTCTGGCCGCATGGACTACACTATATGTGTGCGACTGGGCTGTAAAGATTAGTTGAGAGTGGTTCCAACTTAGAGAAAAGGTCACTATCGGAAATCGTTTGACATTTGGGTGATCATGTGTCTCTGGGTGATGTAGTAAGGTTTGGCAAGTGGACCCCATTTCCATATTGAATCTTGGAGGTTGGGTCATGCATAATAACTCTCAGCTCATGTTTACCCTAATGAGCTTGTAAAAGTAGGTAAATGTGGGGTGGGGTGTTACAAAGTGGTATCAGAGCAAGTTCACAGCACTGGACATCGGGGTAAATGCAGATTGTTATGCAAATCTATATGGCTAACATGAATGCTTGTCAGTTATTTTATTGTTTTGGCAGTGCATCAATTGCTTATATATTTATCATGCATGTGCATAAAATATTTATTGTTATTGTTAGTATATCCATGTACGTGATATGCTTGTATTGTGCTAGTCTGGTTTGACCTATGTAGATGCAATAGCCTCACCAACAGTAAGTTGAGGTAATGCTTTTGATTATGCCTTTTATTTTATCTAATAGTGATATATTGCAGGAAAATAGAAGGTCAAGAGATGAAGAGAAGAATGGTGGATTATAGATCATATGACTCCCTGTACATGCTAGAAGAGAAATTAGCAAGATGGAAGAACTCAGTTGAACATTAGGGAGAGGGAGACTCTCCTAATTTAGCAGATACATTGAGAAGTTTGAAGGAAAATATTATAAGTTGTAAGGCAGATAATGAGAGGTTGAATGAATCACAAGAAAGGCTTGTGAAAGCTCAAAAAAAGTAAGCTAAGGTTAAAGCAGTTATCCTTCAAAGCCTTTCAGATTTACAAAAGCAGGGACAACTAGGGACTAGTCATGGACAGGAAGAAAGGACTAATGGGGCAGATGGAAGCAGGTCTTAGAAAAGGTACAAGATGGACATGGATTATATAGTAAAGAGTGGCATGATCTTGGACACACTTGAGAAGAGGGCTAGTACGCATGGATTTTATTTTAGCTTTACTTCTAGGAGACATCATCGCCATCACCACTAGCATCATTATAGGAGGAGTGAGATTGGGTTTTTTCCAGAGCAATTCAAGATATCCAAGCCTCTTACCTTTGACAGTGAGATGACCAAATCATAAGATGTAGAAGCATGGACGCTTGGGATGAAGAAATTTTGCAGGCTTCATGATTACTTAGATATGAAAACTAAGATAACCTCCTTCAATCTTAAAGGAAAAACAAATATCTGGTGGGAAGATGTCAGGCATGTTAGGGGCATCAGGGTAGAGGGGTTAAATTGGAAAGAATTTGAAAGACTCTTTGGAAATAAGTACCTGTATGATAGGTATTATAATGGACAGGCCAATAAATTACATGAGCTCAGGATGGGTTCCATGTCAGATGAGTAATATACAACCAAATTTCTAGAGTTCTTGATATATGTGCCATGTCTAAGGATGAGAAAGCAAAGATTCAAAATCTCGTCAATGGATTTCCATTAGCATTCAAGGAACAGATTGAGTTTGATGAACCTCCATCATTAGAGGAAGCCATCAGGAAGCTAAATCATTGCTATGAGAAATCAAAGCACAAGCCTAAGTTCAAGCGTGACTGGAAGGGTAGCTAAAAGACTAAAGGAAATTTGCTCGAGAAGCGAGGAAGATCTCAGGATGAAAGTGAGAAGGAAAGTGTGGCCCCTCATAAGAAGTTCAATACAACTGCGAAAGGACGTGGGCCTTAGCCTATGGAGCAGCAGAATAAGAGCAATGGCAGAGAACCACAAGGTGTTGGACCTGTGGTGGAGACCATTGCAGGAGGGATTGTCCATCGTATCAAGGTGCTAGGCTTAAGATCTACGATGCTCAGGAGGTGCAGCCAGTTGGAGATGTAGGTCAGAGCATTCCTCGGATCTATGTAGTAGTTGATAATAAGTAGGAAAATCACCAGGAATCCATCATCAAGATGGAAGGTGGAACCAAAGGGAGAGTTCCAGCTAGAGCCTCAATGCATCTTGCAGCAGAATAAGGTCATGCTTCGGATCTAAGAAATAGACCAAGTTAAAGTGCAATGGAAGCACTTTTGGGTCGAGGAAGCTACATGAGAGATGGTTGATCAGATGCAGGCATAATAGATGATTTCCAATTATAGTTGAATTCTTCAAGGGAATTGAAATCCCTTGAGAGATGATACGTGCATGTGTTCAGTTGCATGGTAGTGTGCTTGGTACAATAGGGCAAGGTAACTAGTATATTGTTATATTTATTAGTGCAATAACAATTGTGTGTTTATGGCAGTGTGATGCATGGAATCACATGGCAAAAGAGACTGCCATGAAATCTTGAAGAAGGCTAGGGATGAGCTTTTATTTATGAACCCTTGGAATCACTGGGAACCCATGGGGATTGAGTTTTGGTGTTTGTTGAAAGGTTTGTGCTTTTGGTGTTTCATGATTTACCTGTGCTTGATTTGCAATTTTAACTGTGATTGGTACATGGTCATGCCACTTTGTTTGTGGTGTTGTATTGTTGTTTGATTTACGATGTTTTTTCTTCATCTTTTCTTCTTGTTCTTGCCTTTTACGTTTTGAGGGTCTTGGTAATTGGTTGGGGAAAGAGGAAAACTAATGGAGATTGTGGAGAGATGAGCGACACTCAACAGGCAATATAAGACCCAAATGAAGCCCGATGCATGAATAAAGGGTAGCTGAAGGAAATAGTATGACAAACAGTTGGGCTAGTTGGGTCCATAGGGATAAATGGACAGTGATAGGATTAACCATGAGAAAAGTAATTAGGAAAGGTGAAGTAAATGGGCTTGAGGTATCAGATGCCTTGGCTAAGTTTGGAACTATTGTTCCATATGTTGTGCATGCTTTGTAGGATAAAGGAATTACTCTTAACCTTAACCTTATGAACACTTGTAATGATGTGGTGTGGTGATCATGATATATATGAATGTCATTATCTGACTAGGTCATTAGGGATCATTCTTATGGAAGAATGATTGTTTTATGCAGGTGAATGGCATGGAAAGGTTCCTTGTTTTATGAGGATTCAAGTTGGTAGAGTAACCCTGAAAGATCTATGATTTCAGTATCATGTGGATATGATTTTGATATTATGTGCTTATAACTATGCTCGTGTTTATGCTATGAACAAGGAATGTTGAAAGACACAACAACAAAAGGAAAGCAGTGTGATATGCAACATGTTGGAACAAGCATGGATAAGTGGAAAGAGCCACAAATCTTGGATTTGGATTGTAGATGCACGTAGTAAGGCATGGGGAAGACACTAGAGGCAAGAATGTCTGGTAGAGACGGTGTGGTCTCTGGATGTGCAATACTACTGTTGTGTACATGTTGTGTTATGTACGTGTTGTATTATGCGATGTGTATTGTGTATGTGTTGTATCATGTGTATATGTGAAAGTGTTGTGGTACACCATGTGTAGGTGTATGTGTTGTATAATGTGTTGGGATAGGCAGGTATGGGACTCTCTAGACTCCCTTGTTGTTGATATTATGGGTGGAGGCGATATAGTCTATGGATTCCCTTATTGTTGATATTAAGGGTAGAGACGATATAGTATCTAAATTCCCTTGTTGTTGAGGTTGAGGGTGGAGGTGGTATAGTCTCCAGATTCCCTTGTTGCTTATAGTGAGGGTAGAGGTAGTATAGTCTCTAGATTCTCGTTCTGCTTTGGGCAAACGATCATGCATATAGAAGAAAAGAGAAGACACATGGTGCTTTCCGCGTTTGGCAACCGATCCAGTGTGTGTACGTGGTCAAAAAGAAGAGAAGGCATTGGGTGTTTGTCGTGTTTTACAACCAATCTAGTGTGTGTATGGAAAGAACAAAGAACAAAGGCAAAAAAAAAGAATAATTAAAGATAAGTACTAGTATTTCATTCAATTTTTAATTTCAAAGTTATGAACATAATCTAAGATTCTGATATATGATGGTTAAGTTTTGAGCTAATCGGATGTGATATATTTATACATGATGATTTGATCACCTAATTTGACTTGTTGTGACAAGAATTATACAGAATTGCAAATGTCACCTCATTAATGAGCTACTAATGAGGTGTGCTTTGAATTTATCACAATTCCTTTTGAGTCTAATGGGAATTATGTGCTTGATGCAGAAAGGATGGAAATTCCCAGTTTGGATGGTTGGAACTGGTTGCAAGAGTGTTGGCAACAACAAAAAAAGGAATTGGAGCATGTAACAGAATGTTGGTAAAGCACTTCAGGAGCAAGGTCATTGTGGTACATTGGTACACAATAGTGTCCATTGATTGCCATAAGCATGCTATGATCGGTATGATGTTTTTCAGGCTGGGGTATGCCTTGGTTTTGGGACCTTCTGATGCAAGGAAAACTTGCCAAGGAATGGATCACCGGAGGGACTGGGAAGTAGAGAAGGGGATGCCTGAACTTGGAAAGTGAGTTATTGCATGAAAGGGAGTGACTAGATTACTCGAGGGATCGGGAAACAGAGAAGGGAAGACCAGGGAGTAAATTTGTTTTGGTCAATAACCTTATTGGTTGGAATCATAAGCACATTGGGAGTGTTCCCAAAAACAATGAGTCAGTAACTTTTCATTGAGAGAACACGGAGCGCAATGATTGTAGCATTGGACATTGAAGGCATGCTTTGATTTTAGCAGTGGATTTTGGACTTCCTGGGAAGGAGGTGAATCCATGGTACTACTTTTGAGGGTGGAGGTGTGAGCCTTTGGATTCCTTTGTTGCTGATCTGGGCATCATATTCTTTAGTTGTTGGTTGAAGCAAATGTGCATATGCATATATCATTGTAAATATTGTATCGAGTTGTGTTTATAAAGCTCCATAAGAAATATGTCTTGTTATAAGTGTCATAGAACAACGAGGATAGTGGCCCCCCAAGGGGGAGGTGTTTGTAACAACCCCAAGTTGAACTTCCATGTAAATAAATTATGTATAAAGGTAAAAATCAAACCAAGGTCATCGAACACATATTCCAAGTTGAAAAAGGGAAAAACCATTACATTGGGATATGCTTGTGGTTAATTATTTATTGCTATAGAAATTGGCATTGGAAAGAGGCAAAAGGAAATAAATGGCAATTTAATGCAAGATATAAATAAAAATAAGAGAAAAGGAAGATGAAGAGATAAGAATATGCATGCAAAGGAAAAGAAAGGAAAAAGAAAAATAAATTGGAGAGACATCATTCAACCATTATTCACTTGAAGGAAAAGAGGAGAGAACACTACAACAAGAGGAGAGAAAAGAAGAGAGCACTTGGACACAAGCAAGAGCAAGCAAGGAAAGAAAGGGAGCGCTAGAATATGATTGGACCACATTAAGCAAGGACAAAAATCAGGGAAAGAAAGAGAAACTAACAAGAGTATTTTACAGCTAACAGGTTGCATGAGTGATTATCTTGTTGGGATTTGGATGCATGGTTCATGCATTGGTTTATTGGTTATTTTTTTGTCATTGGCATGGGGGTTTTACTGAATTAACAATGGTGTACAACCTTGCCTATGCCATTTCCTAGATAGCCATGATGTAGTGGGTTCCCTATTTGGTTAAGATTTGGATTGCCGGTATATTTTGGATCCAGGTTGAGGTGGTCTTAGGAAAATACCAAGGGTTGGGAGTGGAGATGGTTTTCTTTTGGACGCTCTTGATAGGTGGGTGAAGACAAAAAAAATCCTCTAGGTATGGTGAGGAAATTATGAGGAATCCAAGCTTGTATTGGGTTGGTGATTCCTGGACCGGTTTAGGTGAAATCACTATGGCTTAAGGGTGGAGGTGGTTTATCCTCTGAATTCTCTGTTTGGTTATGTTTTGGTTTATACCATATGACCCCACATTCATGCTTGGAATATGACACATGGGTGATTGGGTAGAAAGAGAGCTTTGGTTCAGCCCCAATCTACGGTCGGGTGGTACATGGAAGTCCCTGACTTGGTTGGTATTATGCATATGTTATTATGTGTTATTTTCTATTGAGGTCAATGAGCACATGTTCTGGTTTATTGTGCGATTTTATGACTAGTTTGTCATGGCTCATTCTGGTTAAATGCAGGTTACATGCATGGTATATTTCTTAGTATATGATGTGCTCTTGTAAATGATCTTGTTCATGGTTTGACAAGTTATTGAATAGCTTATATGAATGCATGAGGTAATATGAGTTTGATGCAGCTAGCATGAGAGGGTAGTTAGCCTTCTTGATGATTCTCTGATGAAACTAAAGATACAGTGAATAGATATGCATTCATGACCTACATGTATTGTGTCTACCAAGTGTTTATATAAATTATTGTTATGTGTTATGTAAGCTTGAGCAGGAATAAGGATGGAAACAAAGGCTGAAGACTCATAGAGATTGTTGAGGAAGTTCTATGCAGATTTGGGCAGTTGGCATGTAGGCTTGTCTAAAAATCCATAACAAAGTCTCTGGCTGCACTCTTAGAACTAAGAAATCTCAACTGTAGCCACATGGAGGATGGGTTGTGTGTGCGGCTGGAGCCTTCTAGCCGCATGGACTGGACTGTATGCATATGGATGGGTTGTAAATCTTGGTTGAGAGTTTTTCCAACTCAAAGAAAAGGTCACTAGTGGAAATTGTTTGACATCTGGGTGATCATGTGTCTCTGGATGATCATGTAAGGTTTGACAAGTGGGCCCCATTTCCATAACTGAATCTTGGTGGTTGGGTCATGCATAGTATCTCTCAGCGCATGTTTACCCTGATGAGCTTGTAAAAGTGGGTAAATGTGGGGTGGGGTGTTACACAGAAAACCATTTTATTAGGCTGAACTTAATATAAAGCAATCATAGGTTTTATCTTAGGGAAAGATTTCATATCAGAGCCTTGAATATTCAAGGCAGGTTCATTTTTTTGTTTGGCCAATTTTCTTCTCCAAACCTTAGTTTGAATTTCTCCTTTCCTGGTAGGACCCTTTCCTTCCATGATTTGCTTAGGGAATCTAAACCATCTTGTATAATACTTGAATGAAGGAGCAATTGACATATACTTTCCTCTGTTGAATGCATATGAATTCCTTATTCTTTCTTCTAGAACACTAGTAACCAACTATGCCATAGGCTTTACAATCCCTAACCTTATGCCCAAAATTTGCACATAAAAAGAGATATCCAAGAAATGAGCCTTGAGACTTGAATGGGAAATATTCCATTGAAGATATTCTGAATATATATATATATATATATATATATATATATATATATATATTTTTTTTTTTTCACATAATCGGTTACTATTTGTATTCCAAAAAAAAATTGGGAGACTGAGCTCCTGTGATACAAAGTTTTAAGCCCGAAGGCGAAGCTGGGAGATGATTGGGAAGACAAAATTTCCCTTTGCTTCTGTCATTTCTGACTTTTGGAAAACAAGAGTAAGTAAAAATTCTAACAAATTGAGACAGAAGTAAGCAATATCTGCAACACATCTTTAATCTATGCTAACATGGCTGATCTGGCGTGTTGTTGAATCTTCTGGTTTGCTATCGGCTTTAGCATTCCTGAGGCTTGAAGAACTAGTGCTGGGTGCCTTCCTTTTCTCCATCATGTACTTCAGGATTTCGATTGATTCCTGGACATGACTGCATTTATTGGCCAGATCATTAAACTGTTCCTGGAGCGAGGAGACTCTATGTAGAAATAGATTGATATCTGCTTCATATTTCTCACTGGTTAGTCTAGCATGGGAATCTATTTTGGCGTCCAGAAGTCTTTGATGCGCACGGATTTGTTCCAGTTCCACCTGTAGATCAGCACAATGCAGGCAGTCTTTAGATCTTGCCATATCGTGGATGCTGGGAGCTGTCTTAGTGCTCTGCTTGGGATGAGAAAGACCTGGAACGTTTAAGGAGTTTTGTCTAGTCGACGAAGATAAAGAGGAAGAAGGACTAAAAAGGAGATCATCCTGGTGAGCAGAAGAACTGAGGGGATAACCCTTCTGAGACGAAGAAAGGGAGAAAAAAGGAAGGCGCCGCGGAGAAGGGATGAGGACAGAGCGCAGATCAGAGAGCAAAGGGGAATGTAGGTGAGGGAGAAGCAGCGAGCTGGGGAGACAACGGAGACCGAGGTCCCAGCCAAGCTAGGAAACGAGGAACAAAAGCAGAGGATCACGTAAAAAACCAGAGAATAAAACTGAGCACTGGATTGAGGGGGAATGCTCGAATTTATAAGATGAAGACCACGGAAGTGGAGGCACGGGATCACGAGAGAGGGAAGGAGGGAGTCATGAGAGAGAAGGAATCGAATCAATCAGGGCAGAGTGGAAAGGGCGATTGGACAGATGGGAGGAGAGAAGATCTTATTCAAAGATTTGATGGAGGGAGAGAGATGCAGATGTCTGTCAAAGGATCCCATGAAGATGCTGTGGGGGATAGGGTCAGATGAATTACCATAGATCATGATGAGGGAAAAGATTACGGGAGATGATGATGGGATTCTGTATTATTGCAGAGAAGATTGCCTTTGGGTTTGCAACAAGCTCTGTTGGCACGCATGTCAGCTTCTTTGTTGAGAGAGCGGAGCACATGGAAAAATCTAAGTTCCATGTTTTGACAGGTTAGAGCTTGACACCTGTTAATCGTTTGCTGAAGGAAGATATTGGATGCCTTTCGATTGCAAACCATGAGACTGATGATTGTGGCAGAGTCTCCAAAAATTAGCGCTTTCCTAATTCCAAACTTTTGGAGTTGAATTAGACCTTGATAGAGGGAAAGAGCTTCTGCCCTTTTGTTGAATAAGGAGCCTAGTCCCCATTCATAAGTGGTTGGAATGCTACCACTGGGATTGTAGATGACTCCACCTGCACCTCCTGTTCTTGGGTTGGATTTAGAAGCTCCATCGAAGAAGAGATAGTGGAGATTGTTGCCTCGGAGCTAGCTTGAAAATTATTCTTCCTTGTTTCTTATTTTCCAACTATGATTGGGGATGCTGGACTGGATGCTGGAAGTACTTTCACTCTGATTGCTATTGCTTTTATTTATAAAATAGCCAATAAAATCCCTTTCCTCAACACAGAGGCTAACGACATCAATTTTCTTTAGATTTTTGGCAGAAATGGTTTCTAAAGTTAAACTTTTTGCCTTGCTGCAAAGATGCCTTATGATGGTTTCCTTGTTTTGGAAGATCATATGGTTCCTTGCCAACCAGATTTTCCACAGAAGAGCATAGGGGAGGGCATCCCAAATCCGTTTGGCTATATTTTTCTTCTTATGCTGCCAAGGGTAACTCTTCTTCCATAGATTCAGAATCTCGCCATTGGAGTTTTGGGAATTCCATGGAAGATGATCATTGGGAAATATTCCTTTCCAGCAAGAAATTGAAAAAGGGTAGGTGAGAAAGAGATGCTGGATGGTTTCTTCTGCTTCTTTACAATTTGGACATCGCGAAGGTCCTACTATACCTCTCTTTTGCAGATTATTAGTAGTGAGAATTTTTCCTTTCAAGAGGGTCCAGATGAAGAATTTGATTTTGGGGATGGCCTCAGATTTCCAGACAATTTTCCAATGAGTCTAAGCAAGAGAAGGATATTCTTTGTTACATAAGTAATGGTGGCCAGCTTGAATTGTATAGTTGGAGCCTATAGGATCCCATCGAGGACTATCGATGTCATTTTTTATAATGGGGGCAATGCTGTGGAGATGAGCTTGAAGGATGTCAAAGCTCTCCTTAAGATCTAAGGGTATGGGTGGAAAGGTCCATCCCATCCATATCTGCAAGTGGGTATCCCATTGCGAGATTTGGTCCAGATAATGAATTCCTTTATTGCAAAGAAAGAAAAGGATTTTATCTGTACCTAGTTGACTGCTGATAGATTGATTCCCCATAATTTTGTTTGCACCAATTTTGATACTACTGCCTCCCTTGGGGACTTTGGAGGTGTTTTGGGCCAAAAAAGGGATTACTTTTTTGCATAGTTTCCAAATTTTTGAACTGTTTCTAGTGGGTATTTCACAGTCCAAGAGCTGTTGTCTTGGGCAGCTTAGATATTTGACTTCTAGAACTCTTTTCCACCATGCCGGTTGCTCGCTGATTAGTCTCCACACGATCTTGCCTCCAAAAGCCAAATTTGAGAGCTTGGGAGATCTGATTCCGAGTCCTCCACAATCCTGGCCTTGAATTACTTGCTTCCAGTTAACAAGATTGAACTTCTTTTTTTCGTTTTTCCCCCCTTGCCAGAGAAAATGGCGGAGAATACTTTCCATTTTATTATGGAATATGGCTGGGGCCTGCATTAGAGTGAATTGGTAGAGTGGAAGAGATGAGAGCCCTGATTTTAGGAGAACAAGGCGGCCTGCCGGGTTAAGCCATGTAGAACCCCACTGCTGCACTTTCCTCTTCATTTTGTCTATAATTGTGTCCCAGATTTCAGCTTTTAAGGGCCCAATGCTCACAGGCATTCCCAGATAGGTGAAACATTCCCAATTCAATTTGCAAGGGACCCCAAAAGTATTGGCTATATTATGAAGGGTTTGGGTTGTTGCATGCCAACCATAGATGCAGCTTTTTAAATGGTTGATCATGCCTCCTGAATAACTCATATATTTTTCCAAAAGAGTTTTGAAACGACGAGCTATTGTGACAGATGCCCCTCCTATTAACAAAGTGTCATCTGCAAATTGCGAATGGTTTATGTTTTTGACTCCGTTCTCGAAATTTATGCCAATGATGAGACCAGTTCATCTCTTGTAATCTAAGGCTTTGCTGAAGGATTCCGTCATTAAGATAAACAGGTAAGGGGATAGAGGGAAACCTTGTCTTAGCCCTCTTGAAGATTTAAAGGGAGGTCCAGGTCTACCATTAACAAGGGGGGAAATCCAAGGCCCCTTGATACAGGCTTTGATGAGATCAAGGAGGGGCTTAGCAAAACCCATTTTCTTAAGGACAATGATAAGAAAGGAGTGCCTTACCCTATCAAAAGCGTTGGCCAAATCCAGCTTCAGGATGAACCCTTTTTCTTTTCTGGAATGACTGGAATGGATTGCTTCTTGAACAAGGAGGATTGAATCAGAGATTTTCCTGTTGGCCAAAAAACCACCTTGGTTTTCAGATATGAGCGAAGGAAGAAGAGGTTTGAGACGAGTAGCTAAGATTTTTGTGAGGATTTTGTAAGAGGAGTTGCAAAGAGAAATGGGTCGGAAGCAGGAGAAGGTCGTGGGGCGATTCTCTTTGGGAATGAGGGCTAGGTAGGTGGAATTGGTATAGCCTCCAATTTTCCCTTTGCGCTGGATCCATTTCATCATTTTGATAAGATCCTTTTTAATAATACCCTAGTGAGCTCTGTAGAAGCAGATTGGAAAGCCATCCGGTCTAGGAGCTTTGTCTGGTTGGAGAGCCCAAATGGCTCCTCTTATTTCTTCTTCTTCTATCTCCTTACTCAAGTTGTCATTGATTTCTTTGCTAATCCCACTTGGAAGGTATTGCAACAGGTCTGAATAGTCTTCCTCTTCCTTAATTTCTGTTAGAAGTTCTCTATAATGATCTGAAGCTGCCTGCTTGATAGCACCTTGGCTGGTTTGTAGATTGCCTTCTCTATCAATGATAGATGTAATGTTGTTCCTAATTTTCCGGGCTGTAGTTTTCTTATGGAAAAAAGCCGAATTTTTGTCTCCTCCTTTCAGCCATAACTGCCTAGACTTAATTCTCCATTTCTGCTCTTCTTCTCTATTGATACGATATAGCTGGCAATAGAGTTTATCTTCACGATCTTTATCTTCCTGCTGAAATCCGCGCCCCTCAATTGTGCTATGGAGATCCTCCAATTTGGCTTTGGTCTCTCTTTTCTCTTTTTCCAGCTCAGTGTAGCAGTTTTTTGCCCAGTCTTTTAGAGCATATTTGACTCTTTTAATTTTGCTTTCCCAGATATAACTTGGCGATCCTTCTATGTGCTACTGCCAACTACTTTGAATAGTACTCTTGACTATTGAGTTATCATTCCACAGAGGACTGTACTTGAAGGGAATAGGTCCCAGTGAGCAGTGGGTTTCAAGAATCAGAGATGCGGGGTAGTGATTTGAAGCTGTGAAGGGATGGATGAAGGCATAAGCTGTAGAGAAAGTGGAGAGAAGTGAAACATTCACCAGGATTCTATCCAACCTTTCCATAATATTGTTTTTCCCTAGCCTGCGATTATTCCAAGTGAATTTGTGGTTTTTTGGGACTACTTCAATAAGGTCGTGGTCCTGCGTGACAGTCTCCACCTAGTTTCTATAGGGATCTAAAGAGAAGCAGTCTCCTCGCTTCTCATTGGAGTGCAAAATGAGATTTAGATCCCCCCCCAGAATAATGTTATTATTTTCTTCTTCATCTATATTTTCTTTGAGAGTGCCCCAACATTGCTCCTTGTCTCTATAATGGTTTGGAGCGTATACATTATAAATGACTATCCTTTGATTATTTGTAGTGCTCTCCAGAGCAGTCTTTATCCAGTGTTGGTTGATTGTTTCTGATGTGAGATTCCAAGTGTTTTGGTCCCAAAGCGTTGCAATTCCCCCAGAGGCTCCTCTTGATTCATAGACACTACCTTTGTACTGTTTATGGTATGCTATAATTTTTTTCATTTCCTGCTACCCTTGCTTTGTTTCTTGAACTAATACAACTCCTGGTTTATTAGATCTTTTAAGGCAGTTATTTTGGAGGGGTACCCTAGTCCCCTACTATTCCAGGAGAGGAATTTCATCATTTCATGTGGGGTTTACGGAGAGTTTCTCACCCTCCCTACTCCTTGTTTGTTGTATCTTTTTCGATTTGTCCCAAGATGTAGGACTCTATGGGGTTCTGGGTGCCCATGGCTATATCCTTCTGGGTATTTTCATCTCTCTGCTGCTTGGCAGATTTCCTTCCTGGCCCATTTCTCTTTTGAGTGTCTAAGGTTGCACCATGCTCCTTTGAGTTACTTCTGGTGATTCTAGCTGAGGGTGGATCAGGAGGGAGGGTGGAGGAGATAATCAGAGGGAGAGGAGATTCAAGGGCATCGATTTGATCCACGGGGGGGGGGGGGGGGGGATTATCCTCTGGGGGAGTGAGGATATGGAAAGGGTTGGAGGACGAAGGAGGTGGTTGGGGATGGGGCTGGTCCAGCGAAGGAAGGGAGGAATGAGAGAGGGACGAGGAGGATGGAATGGGAGGATTACGAGCAGAGCCAGCTTCAGGGTTTGACTTGGGGGTTGGGGCTGCTTTCTTTTTCTTAACTGTTTCCCAATGTTCATCTTGCGAAGTATTCTCTACATCAACTAATTTAGTACAACGGTTAGAAAAATGTCCATATTCGTGACATACCTTGCACTTGAAGGGAATTTGTTCGTAGTCCAATTGTTGAATGTGGGTCCAATCGTCCACCTTGAGCTTGATGGCCTCTGGAAGTCCTTTGCCGAGATCTACTTCTACGCATATGCGGGCACAAGCCTGCATATTGTCTTTTGGTTCACTGCGGTCAATGTATCTGCCCACAACATTCCCAATAGCTCGGACCGATTCGTCTCCCCAGCAGTGGAGAGGGAGATGTGGAAGCTGAACCCACACAGGAACAACACTCGGAATATCCAACTCGGGATCAAAATCCGGAGTCCATTTGTTGAGATATATCCCTCTTGAATCCATGAAATAGGGCCCATTCCTGAATATCAAGTCTTTGTCTTCTCTGGTTTCAAAATGAAAGGTGAAGTACCCTTTTCCACAAAATCGAATGGAGATTTTTCCTTGTATTTTATCAGACCAATTCCTTTCAACCCATCTTTGAACTGTTTTCGATGATGGCCAGAGCCTAGTAAATCGCCCAATGAGTCCTCGTTCTTCTAGTGCAAGAGAAACCATATGAGGCAAGGCTGGAGGGAGATTGACTTCCTGCAAAACATCGAGCTTCTTCACGAACTTGGAGATTGTTGGGTGAGGCCTATGGGGAGGTAAGGACTTAACTAGATCTGAGAAAGCCTGTTGAGCAGCGGCCGCCTCCGATGAAGCTTCCGGAGGGGCCATGGCAGAGAGCCAAAGGCAAGGTGCTTTCAAGAAGTCTTGACCTAGAAGGGGTTTGACGGGCACGCTCGACAATTGAGGTGTATCTAAAAAGGACTAAGATATTCTGAATATATTATGTCTTGGAGGAGGATTGAACATTTGATGATGTTCAATCTTCATTATGTTGTTGTCTTCTTCCTAATGGGGCTTCTTAAGAACATCAACACTATTTCCAATCTGGCCTTCTTCATCTTTGTATTCTATCTTATCTTCAAATTCAATATTTGGAGAGTTGGAGCCTAAGTCTCTTTTCAAGAAGACTTACCTGTATAACCAAGATCTGTTTTGTCACTTGGAGATCTATGGAAACTAAGAATATTATCCAATACCTGTGAACTCTTCAAGTTCTTGTTGAGTTTGTCAACTTCAACCCTTAATGAAACAAACTCTTCAAATTAGGACTTCAAGGAGATGATTTCTACTTTACAGAAACTTGACAAAAATTCTTCTCTCTCTCTCTTGCCTCTTTTTCCTCGATCTTTAAGCAACCAATTTCTTCTTCTTCTTTGATAAGCTTGTAATTCTTCTCTTTAGAGTCTTGCATCTTCTCTTCCAGTTGATTCACCAAGACATCTTCACTTATTTTAGATTCTTCCAGTTGTGCTTTTAAGGATATTGCATCATGATCCTTGAGTTCCTTCATGACCTCTTCTAGCTTATCTTTCAAGGAGATATTCTCCTCTTTAGGGTTTCATAGTGGACTTCCTTTTCTTTCAACTAACTTTTCCATACTTCATCTAATGTTCTTATTTCCTTCAATTGAGCCTTCAAAGTAATAATATCATGATCCTGCTTCTTTTCAAAATCATCTTTTTCTTGGAGTTGTTCTTCTAATTGAGTAACTTTTCTTCTTGAACCTTCTAGTTCCTTTAAGGTACTCTTGAGTTCTCCTTCATAATCTGTTTTTGTTTCAAAATTTCCATTTACTTTTTCATTCATTGGAATGTCATCATCATCATATATGGTAGGATATGGACACAAAGAAGTATATTGATCTTCTTTACCACTATTGAAACAAAATTCAATACTTGATTCTTTAGCATCCATGTGTATGTAGAAGCAATTTTCCTAGGAATCACATACACTGCTCACATATTGCAACCCTTCCTTTTTTGAGATAGCTTCTTCTTGATCTTTCCTTTATTTTCCATATCTTCCTTGATCTACCTTCTAACATTTAGTTGTTCCTAAAGGCACTTGCTCTGATAACACTTGTTGGACCCGAGAACACACTGAGAAGGGGAAGTGAATCAACGTGTTAGTTGTTTTACCAATTTTCAACTTTTCATCAATTAGCAATGTAGTAATCAACCATAACCACATGTAGTACACCAATAAACTTAATATTGCATCATGAAACTATCATCATATCAATAATAGATCAAGATTCCATCACATAAAAAGCACACAAGTTTTTACATGGAAACCAATATAGAAGAAAACCACAAAATCTTCTTCTTCATATGCTTTAATTCATTACATAAATTTGTAGGCTTCGACTTGCTAGAGGTAACTATCCCTAATATATGCAAGCCACTACTTGTGGTAGGCTACAACTCGATTGAGGCACCAACCTTGAAAGAATGCAAACAACTTGTTGGTTGTGGTGTAGAAGGATAACGTATCACTTACGTCATCATACTTGAAAATGAGACTTGATCCGGATCTCTTCAGCTACCGGAATTAACCAAGATCTTTTACTTTTGTGATGTTGATAGAATTGCATTTAAAAGAGCATAAAAGAACCTCATGTGCATGATTAAACAAGAAGAAACATAATGATGATCAACAAACTAATAACACAACACATTGATAAGAGAGTTCGACCCAGTGTGGGTTACGTCACCGGGCCCGATGTCAAGAGTGTGGAGGCTGCTTCATTGAGTGCTACAAATTATGATGATGTACATGGCATGTTCTTTGTCATAACAAGGACAAATAACCTCAACAAGAGTGGCGTGTCTCTCCATGAGACGTTCTTCCTACAGGAACTCTCACTCAAACTGGTCCTTCCTTCAGCATGGCAAGCTAATAAACTCACAATAATGTGGCAACAAACATCCCTCAACAAGGTGTTACACAAGGATCTCAACAATAATACATCATCTCAGGAAAAACAAAGGGACGCATAACATAACTGCATCATGTACCTCCACGTTCGAAAATGATTGAAAAATGAAAGGATCATCTGCTAAAACTGAATGCACCACTAAATTTTCGGCGATGAGTAGTGTAAAATCGACTATCAACTCGTCAAATTCTGACACCGTCAAATTTTGGGCCTTCGAGAATCTTAAAGATTCCCCCAAGATTCCTCTCCACTGGCTGGCTGGAGATCTGCTACTCAGATTGCAAATTTGATCTCGCCATCACGATCCTTGCGAAATTATGAGAAGAATGACTATAAAGTGGGCTACATTTCGACACTGGCAAAATTCAGCCTCCAAGAGAATCTAAAGATTCTTTAGAGATTCCTTGTTGCGGGCACTTGCAATTCTGCTACTCAAATGGTGAATCTGACTTCACCATCATGGTCCTTGTGAAAATCTAGGAAAAATGACTATAAAATTGATAGCATTATGTTAATGTGAAATTTTACCTCCCAAGGAATCTTTCACGCATCTTGAGATTTTATGCAAAGATTTTGTCTCGAAAAGCATGCTGGCATAATTTTGCCTTCGCATTCATGTCAAGGTTCCACACTGCAATTCATGGTTCCACTCGACGCTTTCCAAGTTCCACCACCTCTGTCGGTCGCTCCCCCCCGTGCAAATGATAAATGCGAGTTTAAAGACAAAGTCACTAGCGGAGCTTACAAAGCAACGCCCAATTGGGTTGTTGGTAGGCGATGAAATTAGTAGGGCGGAGGTTCTAAGGTCGAATTCCCTGCCCTTACACTATAATTTTGGGGCATTTTAATATTAAATTTGTCATGGAGATTAACATGGCATTTAATGTTAAATAACATGTGGTTTCAACTTCCCGACAAACAAATTTGTTTCGTTGTGTTATATTTAACACGTTACAAATGCGGTTATGTCATATGCGATGTCATGGGATGTGGCGGGTGTGGTGGCCCACCATCCCAATTTGGCTATAACATACATTTTTACCGGTGGGGTGGGTGGGTCTGGCGGGCTTGTCCCACTCTATTTTATTATTTTTTTGGTTTTTGTAGAACTAATTGGCCATTTTTTATTTTGCCGAAAATAAAGTTTATTAGACAAATTAACCATTCAACAATTTCACCAGCCTAGTGGCCGAATTCTGTGCATTGGGTCTCGGTCAATTTGTTGAACCATTAAACCTCGCCCACTTTGACCAACTGTATCTTCTTAATACGAACTCAGATTGGAGTGTCGTTTGCATCGTTGGAATCAGGGCAATGATCACTTCAATCTGGTTCTGGTTTGAGAGCAATCTGACAACTTTGAATTTTGAGCTATTATAAGCCCTCTTTGACCTCTGAGTGTGTCTGGAGCCACCTGGATCATTCCTCCCCACTAAGGAGCTTTTGGTCCTCCAAAAGCATGAACATAATATGCAATTGTTATGTACATTGTTTGCACCACAAGTGTCCTGACATCTCACCCTTCCTTTTCCTTCATCTTTGTTCTTCGGAGCCATAAGTGATGAGCCGACACTTGCATCCTATGCAAACCTATAGTACAATATTTTTCAAATTACATGCTCAATTACATGACCAATTAATGACCCAATCATTCCATACTTGCCATGAGTTTATAAGACATACTCTGTGGTCAAGTTTACATCATAATGGAAACAATACCCCAGTTTTCAATACAGGGCCAAAACATCATTGTTTTTTCAATAAGTGATGGAAAACACATCATCACTTTTACATTTTAAGTTGCAATACATGATTTACAAAAATAAGGCCATGACACGCTATCACATCTAGAAAAACCATCTCTCACTTATCAAAGTGAATGGATCATCTCCCTGTGGCGGATTCGCTTGTCGAACAACTTTTTCAACTGGTTCATGCATGGGTGCTTTGTCCTTATGACGTTTCTCATGGAGCCTCCAACATGTGGCTCTTTGATGACCACCTTTGTTGCAATGACTGTAATAAGTCTTCTTCCTCCAGACCTGCTTAACATGCTTCCTCCCCTGATGTGGAGAAGGCCTTTCATGCCTCATCCTCTTTCGTGCTGCCATTCTCTTCCAACACTCAACAATCACATGGTTATGTAGACCACAAAAACTACATGTTTTTCTATGCCATGATTCATGTTCATCATTAACAACATGATTGTAATCAAAATAAACTCTAGAATACTGAGACTTGTTATACCTTTCCTGGTTGTCTCTGGTGCAATTATGGCGATGAGAGTTTTCCTCAACTCTTCCTCTACAATGTGCATTGTCATGGGATGATGGTGATGTGTTCCCATCATTCTCTTTCCTTGACGGTTTCAACAATGTATTGGAAGATTCTGACACCTTTGAGCTCTCTCTCTCGTTGTATCTGAAACCTGCGAATCGAGGTCTTTGCACGACCTCCAATGGCTGAGTCATGCCTTGGCCATTAACACCAAGTCCTCCTCCTTTATATCCCATCTTGGTAAGGAGTTTCATGCTAGTTCCTGAAATGGGTACCTCCACATTTCCAATAGAAATATTGTCATGCAAAAATGAATTTGAAGAATGATCAACACTGTTTACCTCAACTGTCAATTTTGAAACAGTTGATGATGGCCCCTTTAAGACTTCATTTAGCTTCAACTCCTCCAAGGCCTCTTTCGTGGCTCGTAGCTGAATCTATAGTCTCTGTTTCTTCTCTTTCTCTTCTTGTAGGAGCCTCCTTTATTCGACATGCTCTGCTTGAGGGCTCTGGTCGTTGAGCTTCAATTCTTTCAAGACCTCTTATGTGGCTTGTAACTGAAGCTGCAATCTCTACTTCTCCTCTTTCTCTTCTTGTAGAAGTCTCTTCAATTCAGCGTTCTCTATTTGAAGGCTTTGGTTGATCTCCTCATTCGAATGATGAGAAGATGATGAAGGCGATGAATGTTGACTGGAAGGGGTAGATGGAGCATCGTCCTATGCTCTTTTTTTCTCTTGTTCCTCTCTCGCCATTCTCTCCTCATAAGCTGCATACATTATGTCCACCATATTTGAAATCTTTTGGAGGTCCTTGTACATATCTCTGTCATCCTCCATTTTTGCACGTTCAATTCTTCACACTCACAATTCACATTAGCGGGAAGACCGCTCTGATACTAAACTTGATCTGGATCTCTTCAGCTACCAGAATTAACCAAGATATTTTGCTTCTGTGATGTTGATATAATTGCATTTAAAATAGCATAAAAGAACCACATGTACATGCTTAAACAATAGGAAACATAATGACGATCAACAAACCAATAACACAACACATTGATAACGAAGTTCACCGAGTGTGGGTTGCGTCTTCGGGCCTGGTGTCAACAGTGTGGAGGCCACTTCGTTGAATGTTGCAAATGATGATGATGTACATGGCATGTTCTTTTTCATAACAAGGACAAATACCCTCAACAAGAGTGGCGTGTCTCCCCACGAGACGTTCTCCCTACAATAATTCTCACTCAAAATAGGTCTTCCTTCAGCATGACAAGCTAATAAACTCTCACAATAATGTGGCAACAACCATCCCTCAACAAGGTGTTACACATGGATCTCAACAATAATACATCATTTCAGGCAAAACAAAAAGGATGCATAACATAACTACATCATGTACCTCCACGTTCGAATATGGCCAAAAATGAAAGTCTCAGCTACTGAAATTCACTGCACCACTGAATTTCTGGTGACAAGTAGTGTAAAATCGATTGTCAACTCATCCAATTCTGACACCATCAAATTATGGGCCTTCGGGAATCTTAAAGATTCCCCCATGATTCCTTTCCATTGGTTGGAAGGAGATATGCTACTTAGGTTGCAAATCTGATCTCACCATCACGATCCTTACGAAATTCTGTGAAGAATGAGTATAAATTCGACCACATTTCGACACTGGAAAAATTCAGTGTGCAAGGGAATCTAAATATTCCCCAAGATTCTTCATAGATTCCTTGCTGCGGGGCACTTGCAATTTTGCTGCTCAGATGGAGAATCTGACTTCACCATCATGATCCTTGCAAAAATCTGAGAAAAATGACTACAAACTTGATAGCATTATGTCAATGTGAAATTTTACCTCCCAAAGAAATTTTCATGCATCTTGAGATTCTTTGCAAAAATTTTGTCTCGAAAAGCATGTCGGCATAGTTTCGCCTCGGCATCCATGTTAAGGTTCCACACTATAATTCATGGTTCCACTCGGTGCTTTCCAAGTTCCACCACCTCCGTCGGTCGCTCCCCCTCGTGCAAATGAGAAAGGCGAGTTTAAATACAAAGTCATTGGCAGAGTTTACAAAGCTACACCCATTTGGATTGTTGGTAGGTAATGAAATTAGCATGGCAGAGGTTCTAAGGTTGAATCCCCCATCCATACACTATAATTTGGTGTGCTGCTATATTAAATTTGGCATGGAGGTTAACATGGCGTTTAATGTTAAATGACACGATGTTTCAACATCCCGACAAACAGATTTGTTTCATTGTGTTATATTTAACAAATTATAAATGCGGTTATGTCATGTGGGGTGTGGTGGGGGTGGTGGCGCGCCACCCCGATTTGGCTATAACAATTCCACTGGTGGGGTGGGCAGGTCCAGCGGGCCCATCCCGCCCTATTTTTTTATTTTTTATTTTTGTAAAACTAATTGGCCATTTTTTATTTTGCTGAAAATAAGGGTTATTAGAAAAATTAACCATTCGACAATTTCGCCCACCCGGTCTCGGTCAATTTGTAGAACCATTAAACATGACCCACTTTGGCCAAAACTTTGACTAGCTCTATCTTCTTCATACGAACTTGGATTTGAGTGTCGTTTTCACCATTGGAATCATGACAATGAGCACTTCGATTTGGTTCTAGTTCAAGAGTACTCTGACCACTTTGAATTTTGAGCTATTATAAGCCCTCTTTGACCTCTGAGTGTGTTTGGAGTCACCTGGATCAAGACTACACCAAGTTGTTATAGCTCCAAATATCGCCCTTGGTATTTGTGATGCTTGATTTATGGCCTAGGGCAACCCCTCGTTCCAGACTTGGTCCAAATATTTTAAAAACAATGTTTTACTCCATGTACGCTACTTTGCCCTGTGTTAAAAGCGTGTACACGCGGGTCAGTCTATACCCAACCTGCGTATATGTGTTAAAACACTTAAAAAAAATTTAAATGTCCTTAATTATGGGCAGAGATCACGGGTTTTACCTGTTGATTACCTACTAGTGCCCGTGGCCCAACTGTTTCCCAACTAAAAAACTAATTTGGGAGAAGTATAAAAAGACTTCAATGGGAAGGCCTTAAGGAGGAGAGAAATGATAGAATTACTATACTGAGATTATCCCCTGATCAAGTCTGAAGTATCCCTGTGCTTTAAGCACTTCCCCAAGTTAGGAAACCTTAGTTTCCTTGAGTGTTGATATTCTCTCACATGCTTGGAGATATCATGGTATTGGTTATGGAAGGAGGCTGTTGAAGACTGGGACTGGACGGACCTAGAGGACAGTTTTGCTTGGAGCCGGAAGAGGAAGACTCAGGTGAACTCTTTCCATGTTTATTATAGTTTTCTACAATAAAAAGAAATGTTGTCTTGTTCCTGATATCGACTTTTTTTATATGTCAGATGTTATTGTTATGGTTTATATATGAATGACAATTTTGATGCATAACTAACCATTTACTTATATGATATAAAATTGATTTCACTAAAATGCTTTATCTATATGCTGCTATGTGTATTCGAATTGGTTGATGTACATATTCGAAGATCATTAGGAGTTGCAGAGGGTTTGAACCCTAGCTGGAACTACCCAAACAAAGGACATCCGGGTATGTTCATCCTCGCATAGTTAGTTTGTTTAAGCATGTTGCCTGAGTTGAATGCTTGTTTCTTGCTGTAGAATACTCCTGCTCTGCTAGGGTTTTGACCCAAAGCCCTAGGGGACTTATTCCCTTAACACAAGTGTCATGGAGTAATTGGTCCATTTGTCCATATGAATGCTTGTCACATGTCATGATCCTATTGGGTTACCAAGATGCATTAAATGTCACACACTTCTTGATATCATCCACCATCCACTTTCGCATACACTTCCTGAAGCTGTCCGATTAGAGAAAAGTTCCACACTATTTAACATGGTTAAAGGTCATGCATGTTTGTCGGATATATGTCATTGACCGAATTACTGAACCATAGATTCACCCAAAAGATCTACACTTTAAGAAATTGGTGTCAGGTTTTGTACTATATTTTAGGTCCTCCACTTATACTAATCTTCAAGTGGCCATAACTTCTCATTTAAGAGGAGTTTTTCAGACCATAATATATTGTTGGAAAGGTATTGACGAGAGCTACACAACCATGTTATTTATAGGGTCATTAGGGCACCATACCTATATCAAAAACTCAAATAACTTCAAGCTCCTTTAACTTCACTTGATGAGATCCTTTGAGAGACCTAGCTGTCATACTACTTCATAAAGAGTATTGTTGCTTCCTTGGGATCCATGAATGATATTTCTATTGTCTTGGACATCCAATTTGACATCAATAACACCTGTTGTTATCAACAACAACACTATGTGTGACAACTGTTGCTTGCGCTTTTGCCCCTACCTTGATGAGGGACTGATTGATAATTGTTGTTGCAACTTGCTTGTGTCTCTTGCACCGATTGGAGGTCTTGGAGAGTCCACTGGATTGAGAACATATTTTTTGCCATCTTTACTTTGATATTTATCATCAAGCTTGGTCCCAAGAGATAACTTTGGAGACTCTTGGTCGAATGAATCCCTTACTACATCTCTAATATTAAGTGGCAATCTTCCTATTTGCCTTGAATCGAGAGATGGCCTTGATATTTATTTTGATATAAAGGAAGCATATCCTCTATCATCAACTAATAACCTCGGTGAATTTCATGTGCTTGTTCTTCTACTGGGTCTATAATTCCAAGAGCTCTTTGATGATTCTTCAAACTTCTTGATTTGTATTGATTCTAAAAAAAAGTGTTACATTATTGTCCAAGTGAACAGAAGAATTTCTTGAAGCATGCAAGCAATTGTTGTAGGATAATTTCTCTATATTGAGCAAGTTCCTTAGGTTAATTTAAGTGCATACTTGCAACTTTTATCTTGAGGGAATTTTCGAAAGCATTATTATTGCATTCATATTGACCAAAATTTGAATAAACCTCTATTTTGGGGTTGTTGTTAGCAAGCTTACATGTTTAAGTATGTTTCGACTCATGGGGTATACAAAGGGAGCTTAAAGATTGTTTATGACATGACTCTTGAAATTGATGGTCATAAAATTATTGTCAATTCTAAAAGGTATGCCCCTTAACATCAACCAAAGTGTACATAAAGACTCATAATTATGATTTAGAGAATAATGATGCTATGACGTCTTGGAAATCGTTTCTCTAGGATCCTTCAAAGATTCCTCGGGGAAATTATGGATTTGAGTATGTTGTAGAATCATATGGAGTTATCACAACAACAAAGAAGGATTCTGCACATCTTAAGGTATACTTTTTGTGGTATTTGTTTTTTTTGTTTTCTACGTTTGCATTTATATTTTTCCATCAACAAATGTACTTCAGATCATCCCCTCTCTCCCCCCCCTCCGCCCCCCCCACCATTTTGAGATGGTTCACCTTGGTAGATAACAACATAGCTCCAATTTATATTTTGATTTATTTGATGATTTTTATGGTTTTTGATAATTTTTGGTGTTAAGGTGGAACTAAGAAGGTCGTAATTTCTACTCCATCAGCAGATGCACACATGTTTATGGTTTAAGTAAACGAAGGATCATATAAGCCTGAAATATCTATTGTTTAAAATGCAAGTTACATAACTAATTTCCTTACTCCTCTTGTAAAGGTAAATAATACTATTCTTACAAATCACATTCAAACATATTGATTTTAGGAAAAACATGTTTCTTTAGGAAAATTACTCTAAGCTTCTTCTTGTAAACGTTGTCACTGAGTCACAACTATGCGTCAAATTAGCTCACCATAAGAGCTAAAATGATTACTAATGGACTGGCTGCAGTGGTGAATGAAGAATTTGGTGTTGTTGAGGTCCCCATGACCATTTTCCATGCAATAACAGGTAGGCATGGTCCTCTTTTTTTAAGTCTTTAACTTGAAAATTCAACGCTTGTAGTTGTCCTTTGTTTTTTGTTAATGTATATAACTAACAAAGAAATGAAATCTCCATAAATAGCTACATAGGAGACAATAGATGGTCCATCTATGAAGGATTGGCATGGGGGTTGTGTTGCTAGACAAAATATCATTCCAACCCCAACTGGTGCTACAAAGGAATGCATATCTGACTGAAAGGTCCTCTATGTAACAACCCTGGTTAAAAATCCAAGTAAAAATATATAAGACCACGGTCATGGAACACATATTCCAAGTTGAACGGTGGGAAAGACATCCTAGAGTGGGTGTTCATTTGGTTTATTATGGCTAAGGAAATTGGCAAAGGCAATGACAAAGGATTTGGTAAGGCAAAATGGCATTTTGGCACATTTATTTATGAAAATAATGGAAATTAAGAGAAAAGGAAGGTGAAAGGTCACATGTTTCATGTGAGGAGGAAAATGAAGGAAAATAATGGAAAATGAAGAAAATAGAGGCCTCATTAATAAAAAGGCTCATGAGGATTAGTTGGCAGACTTTTATCAATTTAGTTTTGGAGCTCTCTCTCTCATACTCTTGGACACATAGAGTTTTCTTGGAGCACTCTTGGAGGGTGTGGCATACTTGGAGTTTTGGAGCAAGAAGGAAGGGGAAGAGCAGGAAAGCGCAAGAGGACATCAAGATCAATAGCTACAACAGGTTTTCTTGTAGGTACCGAGTTGCATGTATGTTTTCCTCACTAGTTTTGGCATGCATGACATAGGCATGTGGTTTATTGGTCATGATATGTCATTGGCATGGAGGATTGCCTGGATTGACAATGGATTTGCCTAGCCTTGCCATTTCCTGGATAACCATGGTGTTATGGGTTTATTTCTTTGTTTTCTCGTTGGTTCTCATGTTTCCTTTAGTTTGGGTTGAGTTACTAGTTCATGGAGCCTTGGCTGGAAAAATGCTCTGGAGCCCTATAACAGCGTGGGTTGAGTTACTAGTCCTAGAAACTTGGTTGGACAAACACTCTGGAGCCCTTAGTGGGTTGAGTTAATAGTCCTAGAGCCTTGGTTAGAAAAATTCTCTAGAGCCCTGTATAAGTTCTGGGTTGAGTTACTAGTCCTGGAAGCATTGGTTGGAATAAATGCTTTGGAGCCCTAGAAGGCTTGGGTAGAGACCAATCTGATGATGGTTTTGTGATGTCTAAACGTGAGGTGGAATCACTATTTATGGGTTGAGGTGGTTGGCCTCTGGAAGCCCTGGATGGTTTTTGATTGGCGTGTTTTATGAGATCTCACATTCATGCTTGGAATATGGCACGGGGGTGATTAGTTGAAGAGAGATTTGACTCAGCCATGTCTACGGTTAGGTGGTATATGGAAGTCCTAGACCTGGTTGAATTTTACATATGCTAATAAAAGCTCTTTCCTCTTGTAAATGATGGGTAAGTGTACTTGTTATTATGTGATCTTGATGGTTTTATTATCATTGTTATGCTACTAGTTACATGCTTGTTATGAGCACATTTTATGACAGTGATGATGTATGGTCGACATCATGTTTTGACTTGTAAATGAATGGGAAATGTATCTATGGCCTAATAGATGAGATTTCCGCTAATGATATAAGGGAATAATGCTTCTTAGTGATTATCGGATAAGTATGAGACCCCTATGCTCAGATATGTTGTTTAAACCTGTAGATTACATATTTGTGATATGTTCGACGAAGTGTCTATCATGGCTAGTAGGGGTCTAGTCAAGCCCTTGTTTAAGTAATTTCATTTGTATCATCATTCCACTGTTATATTTTTGTTTTGAAGGTGTCATTTAATTATGGGTAGTAACCTGGGTTCTGGGCCTGAAGAAGTGGCTCAACTCTCGGGGACGCAGGCACAACACTGGGAAGAAAAGTCCCTGGATGCTGACATACCATGCTATGGGAGCATTCAGAGTCCTCTAAACGCATGCATTACCATATCAAGGGGGCGTCCAGGAGTGTAATGGT